>JANHGO010001247.1:0-35294 GCA_024606505.1 Aquila spilogaster | reverse complement strand
ACTTCAAAGCCAGGCTTGGGTAGCCCCCAGAAGCTATCCAAGACCAAGCTTTCTTCTGCAATGAGCTCCCATCCATCATCCCATCAGGATGGGCAGACACCAGAGCCAGCGCCATGCTGCCTCCTCCACTGCTGGGCTGCAGAGAAAGGCTGAGCACAGAGCTCAGTGCTGGCAATGCAGGCACACCACCAGGGCCATGATATAGAGGCGCTGTCTGGATTAGGTCAGGGCCTTTCTGGAGTAGCTGGAAAGCCAGAGGTGCCACAAAGCTATGGCAGATAGTGCCAGAGTCTGCTGATCTTCTTCCTCCCCCCAACTCTACCTGCAGCGTTCCGAGATCTCCTTTTTTGCAGGTTAAGTTGAACAGGACTAGGGATGTCAGAGGTCTGGCAAGTGTCACACACACATAGAAATGCTGGTCAGAAAGCAGAGACAGGCATGTGAAATACATGCCATCCTTGAGAGACCTTACAGCAAAGCAGGAAGGAGCCTGGTATCGAGAACAACACCTTATCATTAACCTCTCCTCTTCAGCCTTCTGGAGAACATACTGATAGGGCTGCAGGAGGCACTACAGAAAACACAGTGAAGCCATTTGGCAGTGGGTTAATGCCAACACACGCTCGTTCAGACAGCAGGCTCCAGTTTACTTGCTGTGCTTTTGTACCATTTACCTGGGAAAGGAAACAGAGCCAGATCGTTAGCACCAGGCCACAGTAACAGCAAGAGCAGAATCAGCAATTCAAATAGCTATGAATTAGCTAAAGAAAAGCTGCAGAAAAAGAACAAAGAAGCAAGCCACTGCTGGATGGAGGAACACTCCTGCTTAGGCAATGCTAGAAGTCCACATCCAGCATCTCTCACTCCTGTGTGACTCCAGCTAGCAGCACTGGGAAGAGTAACAAGAGATAAAGATGACACATAGGTGAACATCACAGTCTGCCTGATCCTGGGAAAAAGAACCCTTTTCCTTGGGACCAGCCACCCATGGGAAGCAAGCTTAGATTGAACACATAAATCCCCACTCCTGAAATAGCCCCAAACTACTTGTACATTCCCCTCCACAAACCTAAGACAAAAGAAACGAGTAGATGAAGTTGAAACACAGGTGATAAGAGACGAGCAGCGGGAAGGGAGGAAGGAGAACAGGTTGATGAGCCTCCCACAGATGCTGGCAGAGGCTCTCACCCTCATCACAGCCGACAGGTCTCATGTGCAGCAATTTCCTGCCACCATAGGAAAGATGCTCCTGCCCCAACATCACACCACCTGCAAGAGAGATGCTCTCGCTGCATTTTCAGGCAAATACCTCAGATGACAAGACACACACTGCAGAGTGCAACCAGAGCACCTCACACAGATGGAGCACATGGGATTCAGACTGCTGCCTGCCATGCCACAGGAAAGCAACAGTGCTGTGACAGATGGCAGAGGGCACTGGGGTAAACTGGGACAGCGGGGGGATCAGGAGACTGCCAAGTCTCCATATTTGAGGATCCTGAGAACAAGATGAGACCTGTCTGTCAGGGACAGTTAAGCAGCATTGCTCTGGTTGGGGTGGGAGACTAACAAAAGCACCCCAGCCTGCGTGGCAGAGCCTCACCTGAGATGGTGAGACTTTCCTTAGAGCCATGAAGGCAGCAGAGCTGTGACACCCAAGTGTAAGGTGCACCCGCCTTCCCCCCAAGACCTTCCCAGACATGCAGAGGAGAAAGACATGATGATGAGGGAATTTCTGCCAGCTGTTGTGAGCCCAGCTGCTTGCAGGGAGCAGCAGCAGCAGGAACTGGGGGACGTCTCCATGCAGGGAGCTGCAGGTGCAAACAGGGAGGAAGAAACCCCATGACTGATCCTATACCCCAGCTATGTCTGAACATAGGTGTACCTGTTTAGCAATGTAATTCAACATTTCAGACCCTGGGTTTCCACCACCAGGACTGGGACAGTGGTGGGGATGATTATTCCCATTTGGCAAGGGCTGACAGTGTGCTTGCTGAAGCCAGAGTTGCCTGAAGTCAATGAGAGAGGTGCTGCCTGCATGGGCTGGAGTGGTTATTGATTTGCTACATGACCTTGGCTAAGTCACTTACCCTCAGTTTCCTCATCTGTATATTGGGAATTATGGGACTTGCAGAGTGCCACAAATTCATCAGAGGGAACTACTTAAGAGCCCTATTATGATTTAATGGGATTTCCCACTTCAAAATTACTCCTGTGAGGATTGAAGCAGCTGGACTGGGATATTCATAACCCGACTCCTACTGTAAGTGCAGAGCTTTTTTTTGTTTTTAATGGTTTTCCCCCCTAAAAACACCCGTGTAAATCTTATAGCTCAGGAGCACACTGTCTAAGCGTGTCCAGGTTCAAAGCTCTTTACAAACACTTATTTAAATTACTTTGGCCTCGTCAGTCATCCATGCTAACAAGCCCCTCTCCTTGCCCAATTCATACGGTTTCAAACATACGGAGTTTCACACCATGAGCTGTTGTGTTAAGATGCTCAGCTGGGTACTTGTGGTGTGAAGTCTGCTCAAATTAAGCTGCAAACTGTCACGTATTGGCTCCCTGGAAGAAATGAAAATCCAGAGGATCATCTTAAAAGCTAAAGGCAGTAACAATGCCCTGGTTCTCTCAGGAAGGCCATGTCCAAGGTCCAGCTTCACCTGTGGTGCAAGTAAGTGCGATCCCACCATCCATAGCAAGGTTTAAATCACTCATACTCACCACAGAACCCAGCCTGCCTCAGAGCTGCATGATGTGCCACTGCCCAACATAAAACAGGCATTGAAGTTTCCTAAGAACAACCAGCGCATCAATTTGCAAAGCAATTCAAGACACCTTGAGGATGAAGCAGGCTATGTGGTGAGAAGCTTAAAACAAAAGGCTTCTCTATGGTGGAGGCTTTCCTAGGCAAGCTAAGATAAAAATATACAGCATTTGTGCCTTAGTACAACTAGCACTTTATAAGGACACTTACAGACCAATACACACAGCCGCATCACTTCAAGACCATGGAACTAGATCTAAAGAGCTTTCCTGTGCTAACTTGCTTTTCCATGGGGAACTTAAACACTTCCAAGACTAAGGAATACCTACTTCTGCCCTGTCACACTCCCTTGCTCCTTCCTCACCCTTCCCCTCATCACCCACACAGTCACTTGGTATTTATTCTCTTCTATTTTATTTGGATTTCCTCTAAGCAGAGTCATTAATCTTCCCTACAGATGCACAGCTCTGACAGCAAGGGTCTTGACACCTCCAGTGCCAGTGAAGGACATTCTCACATTCTCATACTCTTCTCTTCCCCCCCACCCCATTCTTTTTAAAGAAACCCTTCATACCTCACCAGCCACGGGGTTTTGATTAGAAGGTCATGTGAACTGGAGACAAGGGGTCTGTGGGGGAGGAAGGCAAGGGAAGAGGATGCAGCTCCCACAAGGAACTCCCAAAGTCCCACTGAAAAGGTCAGCATGCTTTTGAGTCATCTGCACTGCTCCCCGACACAAAAAAAATATACTCAGCCCAGCGGAGAGATACTTGATAAAGAGTCTAATGAAGTGGAAAGAGTGTTGTAGGAAAAGAATAGTCCTCTCTCATCCTGACATCCCATGATGCTCCATCTAGTTGCTATGGAGACTTAAAAAGAGAAGGGGTTTTGTTGTCTTGAAGGGCCTTCTCCCTTCCCAGTAACCTTGACCTTTTCCAGGTTTGTGTGTTTGTGTGTGCATGTGTATGTATTTATAAAAAAGAGATAAGGAATTCCATTTCTTCTTATCTGGTCATGGCTCACTGGCTGGCACTGATGCATGTGGGGGGCCGTCAGCTTGTCTCAGCGTGTAGATTTGGAGAGGATAAGAGCAAGAAAATACAGAGGGGAGCAGTTAATTAAGGCTGTTACTGCAAAGGACATTGTTTGCTGAATAATGAATTCCATATGCTTCAGAAACACAAGTGCAATTAAAGGTGTGAGAGATGAAGGGCAGGAGAGGAGCAATGGGTCATATATTACCATAAAAAATGGCCCCACTGGCCCTCGAAAGCTAGGGGTTCAAACAAAAAAAAGCTACTATGTATCACAACCAGAGATTATTTCTCATAAACAAGGCAGAGGTGTTGCTGCCAGTTCCCACAGGTGAAGAAGGGTTACCAGTAGTTGACAGCCGTTAGAGAGTGATGTGGGAGTCATTTAGACAGGTTGAAAGTAGTTTGCTTTACGTGATACCCAAAGCAAGATGAATATGGAGTTAAGCAGACAGGCTAATGCAGAATAATGCTGCATACAAGAAGTTCATGTTCATCCCTCCCCATTATCTGAAGAATCTATCTACTTTCCATTTTCAGCCAGTCCTATAATCAAACTAACATAGATGCTCAGAGATGGGGTTGTCACGAGGAGCCCACCATTTGCATCCTCCGTTGTCCTTCACAATACCTGGCCCCCCCTCTATGTCCCACAGAGACACCCTCCACCCTCACTATCTCCTTCCCAACTGAGAGGGGGAAACCTGGTACTGGAGTTTGTGGATTTAGCTTGGGTCCCCTCCTGGCTCAAAGGCCACTACATATCCTACTGCTTGCTCTCCATTTGAGAGCATAAGCTTCTGTGTCCCACCATGTCATGGGAAAGAAAAGCAACAGAGGAAAAATGATAGAAAAACATATTATTTTGTGGGACAAAAGCCACAAAGCTTGGCTTAGAGAACTTTGGTATCAAGAGTGGAATGAAGACATGAACTGTCCCCTGCCATAACCTCCACAACAGAAGAGAAAAACAGTCAATGGACTCTAGCTGAGAACACAACCACCTCCTGGAGTAAGACCTGGATTTAAATGGAGTGTTGCACAACTACATCTTTAACAAATGATGATAATTCAAGTCAGATAAGACAATCAGAATTTGACACCTTTTTGCACCTGGTTTGCTCAAGTTGTAGATTAATGAGAATCTGATGTCTAGGATGTTTTTGAACTCCTCTCAATTACCAGCAATAGAAGCATCTCAGGGTCAGATTTCTAAGTCCTTTAGGGATTTAGCCTCTCTGTCCCTAAGGAGATCTTGGATAAGGTTTATGGCCACCACTAACCCTGTGTCTGTGCACTCCCTAAATTAACACAGCACTGACCCAAGCAAGATAAGGAATTAATTTAAATTAACTCCCTGGTAAGTAACCTTGGTAGCTGTCTGTTCTCCAGCCTCCAAGCCTGGGTAAGCTTTCTCAGATTCTGACTGACTTGAAGCAACTCTACTCCACTTGCTGGTCCTGACAGCTTGCCATATCACCACTCCAAGTGAGAAGAGAGTACAGAAAAAAAAAATCATTAAAAATTTATTGAAAAATATTTTTCTTTTAGCTGAGAGTGCTGTTGATATGATTGCCTTTTCATTTTCTGCAGGAGTATGTGTGCATATGTGTGTGCCTCTCCCCCTAAGCCATCTTTCAAGCTTATGATCTGAACAGTCACCTGGGCTTGTTTGTCCATTCCCAGCCTGCCAAACCATTTTCAGTAATAAGAACCATCTCCCCCTGCTCAAGGCCGCATTGTCTTCATATCCTTGGAGATCAGATGTCTGTTCTCCCTTTTATCACTTGAGCTGTACGTGTTTTGATTGTAAACACCCCAATAACACTCTTGTTAACCCCTCACAAGTGAAATAATAAAGGATAGATAACATGTCCAGACACGATACTTATACTGTCATCCTATACTGAGATAACAAGGAGCAGACAGCCTATGAGTCTGTCTTACTCCGATAAGGATCTTGTCACCATAGATACAAAAGAGATAAACTTTCTAAAATAATA
Organism: Aquila spilogaster; assembly: GCA_024606505.1. Classification (NCBI taxonomy): domain Eukaryota; kingdom Metazoa; phylum Chordata; class Aves; order Accipitriformes; family Accipitridae; genus Aquila; species Aquila spilogaster. The sequence continues at coordinate 29,490 of JANHGO010001247.1, read as the reverse complement.
TCCTTGTTCATGTCACTTTGCTCAAGTTGGATAATAGATAGTACAATTCCTCTCCCTCCCCCCACCAAGTGTATTTATGGTTCCTACCATCGCCATCACCAGTGAAATAAGCCCTCGACATGTTACAAGATGGGAATTTACATTTCTCACCCAGGTGAGAGCAGCTGACAGATATCATCATGCAAGATCACGTTTTGGGTGCATCCAGTGAGAAAATGGCCATGATCCCCAGCACGTTGCCTGGCAGACCAGAGAACACAACTAACACTTCTTGTAGAAACCCACCGCAGCCCAGACAAACACAAATTACCCATACACACAGACCCACTGCATCTCCCTGTTCCCAAAAACCCACCCAGCATCAGTGTGGTCCATTGCAGCAGCAAAAGCAGGATGCCACTCACTGCAGCAGGTGCCAACATTCAGAGCCTGTCTTTATCCATGATAACTACAAGAGATGCTTGACATTTCTGTGTTGAAGCATTTCATAAATGAAAAATGGCTTTGCAATCAAAATGAATACGTGTGCAGAAAAATCTCCAATTGGGTTTAAAGTTGCCAGGCTTAGAAATTGGAAGCTGAGTGTTTCTCTAATAAAGTAAAATAAAACACAATAAAATTATAACAGTTATTCAAGAAATACATCTAGCAATTCAAAACTACTGTAACCCTTGGGAGCTGCTTTTTTTGTTTGTTTGTTTTTTAGGAAAGTGCTTTTAAATACTTAATAAAGTATTTTGAAGAACAAAAATATCCAAAGGAAATGTTTCTAAATTGACATTTTCTCTAAAAAAACAAGATGAAGTACCTGTTTGTAGTCTACCATATTTAGCTGTCTCACTGCAAATGGCAACAGCCAACACCAAAGCAGCTGACATTTAGTGGTGACTGGTCTGTATGGTCTCCCCATTGTAGAAAATATAAGAATTTATTCTCCTCATGGTAAGTATTGACCCTGGCTTTGCTTCACTGAATATTTACCTCTTGGGTCAATAAATCATCATGTTCATCTCAACAGAAGTCAGTATCTGCTTATTATTATATTAACCTTTACAAGGCTGATAACAGTTGTTTTTCCCCTATAATAAGATATTGCACAAATTGGATAACTAAGAAAGATTTCTTTGTGATAGTATTTTTTTGACTACCAGCATTTTGGCTCAATTTGAGGCATGTGAAACAACACACATTTAATACACCACATGGAGCTGCCTTTCTCCTCCGGCTTTCAGAGCACAGATTAAAAGCCCTAGGAGAAGTCCTGGGACATCTGGAAGATACACATGCATGGTGCCCGTCTTCTGGCCAACATTATAATATTGCTGCCTTATTCAGCTCTTGCAGGCAGCTGCATGCGGTCAAGCTTTCATCCTGGCCAGGTGTTAGCACGAGGCTTTACAAAAGCACGCATCACGAAGACAGGGAAACTCAGCCAAAATTTGGGAAGAAAACAGATATGTGAATTTGTGAGGAAGGATGGCTAGGCAGAAGGACAGATGGAAAGCATGAAGACAAAGGCAGAAGGAAAGAAGCCTGACACACAGGAAAAAAGTGAATCTTCATTATGGAGAGAAAAGGCCACATGCTGAAGTTGAGCCCAGCCTCCATTCACCAGCAGGCAGGAACAGTGGGGAAAAAGAAGCAGGAGATACCTGGTGAGGCATCACTTGTTCCCCTCCTGTCACCAGACTTCGTAGATTAAAGACAGCATGGCACTTCTTCAAAAGTGCAGAAGACAGTCTTGACATCCTGGCAAATTCATCCCTTCAATAAAAATAAATTACTTCCAAGGCTGCATGTGAGATATGGCTACACATATGGCTGGCACATTTTCCTACATATTGCCTGAACTGCCACTATCTACCTCACTGCTTTGTAAAGCACTTTGAGATACAGCTCCTTAGCTATTAAAGTTACAATATAAAATATAATTCTCTTTTATATCTTAAGCTCAAAAGCTCCTTTAAATATGATATATACACTTCTTCACTGAAATCTAGATTTTAACTGTGCTTCTTTCACATGAAAGTGCTGCCCACAGATGCCATCCAGACTTCCTATATAGAGGAAACTAAATACTGCCCATACATTTATCATATGTTTCATTAGACTAGGCTAGACCAGGCTAGAACAGAATATGTGTCATTAACCTGGTACTCTGAGCATTTCAGCCCAGTGAGGGGTGGTTGGCCTTGGGTAGCTGCTGAGAGCAAGACAGGAGAGAGCTGAAGGGGAGGAGGAAAGTTCAAGCATTATGAAAAAGGCTGAACAAGAAGGATATTGGGACAGAGGGCAGAGCAGAGAAGAAACAATACAAAGTCATACCCATAATCAGTATAAAACACCACTGGAGTCTGCTGATTGACTATGGATCCAAATGTGGTTCCAAACATCCCTCTGTTTATAAAAACTCACTTCCAAAAGCTTCTGAGCTGCCGAACAAAAACAAAGTCCAACCATGATATGTGATAAACAAGAAACAAGCCAGAGTAAATGCTGCAGTGGGAACAAAGCCTGGGACAGCAAATACAGAGCCCCGAGGGACAGATAACATGGAAAACATGAGGAAAGCACGCTCTCGTGCATGGTATCAACACCTACGGCCAAGCAAAGGAGGAAGAGCTTCACCAGGTTTTCCAGCACCGTGGAGAACCAAGATGAGCTTTACAGCATGGCAGCAACCCCCTTGAAAGACGCTGGGCTTCTCACCTTCAAAATACAATGGAACTGCAATGTCAGGCGCTTGGGCTAAATGGCTGGTGCCTGCCATAAAATCCAGGTTAATCCAGGCAGATGCTGAAGCCCTGTCAGCAAACAGCAGCTCCAGAGAAAAGCCAGCCAAGAAGTAACTGTTTCTCCTCTCCCATGCTAGGAAAAAGCCTGGCTTTGGAGACATCCCACTTCACCCAAGGTACCCGATTTCTCCAGCTGGGAAAACCCTTCCAGAGTAAAGTGTGTCTAGCTCCCTTCACCAGAGAAAGGCTGGGCTACAGCCAGGTCAGCTAACCTGACAACAACTTGTGCATCACCCACAGAGTGGAGAAGGCAGTGTCAGACACTATGAAAAACCATAGCTGGGGACAAGCTGCCACTACCTTGTGCCAGCCCAGACTTGCTCCTTGCAAAGATGCTGCTAGATGTGCCCAGGGACAGGAATGATGGCCATACAGGGGATGATGTCACTTTACTAGCTTCCAGCCTTTGAAATGCACCCATCCTACCTCCGAAGTCCCAAGCTGAACAACTCAGAGGATGACGGACACCTATGCTCAAGGGCATGTTTCATCACGATGATGCTTTACTGCGGACACAAGGATGAGTATCCCAAGCCTGCATCCCAGGGATAGGAGGCTTCCTTCTGTAATGGGAAGGTAACGCATGCTCTGTGGCACAAACACCGCTTGGGATGATGGGCTTACGTCCAGTCCAAAAACTTTTGGCTTTTTTTGTCTTGTTTTTCAAGTGATGGAATTGAAGGTTTTCCTGCTGTGCTCCGAAAAGGGCAGAAACAATAACCTTTGCAATTAGCACTTGGCAGAACAAGCTCCTGTCCACAATAAATTAACGGAACCAATTAGGGAGGAGGGAAAAATAATCAGATGCCATAAGGTAAATCCCATCTCTGCCAGTGTATGAGCAGAGGCCGTTCTGGAGCACGGTCACTCTGGGACATCCCGCTGGGTCCAAGGAGGGACAGGCAAAGGCTTCCTCCCAGTGCCGGAGCCTTGTCCCAGTCAAGGGAGGGGAGGAAAGTCAAAGCACACTTCTTCTTGAAACTTGTCATATGGAGTTTATTGCCTTGCTCTCACCCCACTCATGGCAACCACACCCAAAAGGGTCTTGTCAAGGCATGGGGTGGTCACAGACTGGTTCTCTCAAGAAATGAAGCTCTCAGCTGGGAGATGATGGGTGGATAGCACTGTGTTATAACCTTTTCTCTTAGCTCTGTTTCCTCAAAGGCCTTCAATTCCCCCACATCACCTCTCATGTCTGTAGGACACAGAGGATCCCCATTTACCACTCCACCTGGACAGCCCATTCCCTGTGATTGGGACATTGAGGAGCAGTGCTGCCTACCCCTGTCAAACCTCATTTGCTGCTTATGGCCAGGGAGGAGCAAGTTTACCCGATCAAGACACAGAGCTGTAGCCAGTGCCACCTACTGAGACTAGAGACCACCAGGATGGGGACACATGCCATAAAAGCTTCCCAAGGTTGAGCTGGCCTCAGGAGGTTACACAAGAGCAAAGATGGCCTGAAATAATAAGAACACTGATTTTTCAGCCCCTACCTAGTCAACATCCTCTGGCCCTTCATCCAACTGAAGTAGAAAACTGTATTTCAGCTTTAGAAACATACTTGATCCAGCATCCCATGAAAGATCACTCTGATGCTCGATTCAAATTGGCTTGGACATGAGAGATGGTATGTGCTTCAGAAAGAGGGAAAGGAACTATAAACCAGGCAAAAGGATAAACAGACACTTGTCAAGATGGGGACATGTGCCTGGTGGGGTGTGGCAGAGATCACTGTTAGACCCGTCTTTTGTCACCCCTTCATTAAATGAGCTGGAAAAAGAAGAAAAGAGCAAATAATAGAATTGGCAGACTACGCTATATTAGGAGGTGTTGCCATCACCAGGGAAGGATAGGATCATAAAACAAATTAGGAGACAGGTGAGAAATCAGGGTAGAAAATAAAGAACCGCAGAGAAAAATGTCTGTCCAGACAGATTTACAGAGGGGATCAAAACCATTCAAGCAACCAGAAATTCTGCTCTGCAAAGGGTTTTGGTATTTCAGATTTGTAGGCACTGTTAAACAAAACCCAAAACTGAACCCAGAAGAAAGTGAGTGCCCACAGTTCCATGTGTCAGACAATTATTAACTATTAGCTGGCTTTTTCTCTGTCTGAAAAGGAAACTCTTAAAAAGTCAGAAGCTCGTGAACATTTTAGACAACGGAGACCCGAAGATCTGCCCCCACGGACATCCCCACAGTCACCCTTAGGTGAGAGACCCTGTGGGAATCCAGTCCCATTGCTCACTATCCAAAAAGCCTGGGGATGGGCGGTTGGTCTGATTTCATAGCCTCAGAGTACATCCAACTTTCACCTCCCAGGCTTTTTTTTTTCCCCTCAGCAGCCCTTCTCCCTTTAACACAAGTTATATAAACACTCAATTCCCAGAACCAGTGCTGCAAGAAAATATTAATTCTCATAAGAGCGCCTAGCATTCCTCTCCAGTCAGCAGCACAGGAAGCTCAAAGGAGCCAAGCAATGTATTCACGCACCCAGAAAAACTCTCAAAAATTCTTAAGCAGACTCTGTAACTGGATGCAAAAAAAGCACTGCAGGAGCAGGTCTATGAGCAGCTGATTGGAAGCGTTGTTTTTAAAGCCACACTTAAACTGTAACACTGTGGGGTGCATTGATAGTTCACTCAGGTATCTCCTGCAATTCATCTGGATGCGGACACAATAGAAAGAACAAGATTTAAATAAGACAGCTACACACACAAACAGCCAACAGGAGTAGGAGGGCTGAAGAAATATACAGCTCTGGTATTTCAGTGTGTGTGTGTGTATATATATATTTATTTTCTTTTAAGTATATATACAACTTTAGATGGATATGGAGATGCTCAGAAATCTTTGAAGACGACATGATGAGCTCTCAGTGTGAAAGATCACCCTACCCAGAAATTTTTCCCATTCTTCCTCGCTTTCTCCTAGTGGATTAGAGAGACAGCACACTGGACTACAAATGAATACTCAGCCAGTGCTGGCTTTCTCCCAAGCCTTAAATTGTTTATAGCCCATTCGATCTCCACTTACAGCCTTGGATCTGCTAATCGAATTGCATCTTCTTTCTATAGTTGGACATTTTTTTCCTTTTAAACACCATCTTATCTAATCTGCACCATTTGCATGTTGTGAAGTCTATATATGGTACAGGAACCCAGTAAATCAGATTTAATACAGCAAAGAGCTCTTATCTAAAGCTCAGCATTTTTTTATTTAAGTACGTCTGCTCAAAGTAGGGATTTGTGAAAATTGATTGGGATCATGTTTTCTTCTCAAGATTTAGGGGAAAATGTGGTGCTGAAGTGTGGCTGAGGTGACATTTCTGTGCTTCTGCCAGCATGTCTTCTTCTCCACTTCCCAACCCACGGAGTGGAGACGCTGCTGCGACCTTCTTCCTCACTGAGGTGGCAGACTGCCTGGGATATGCATGGTTTGTGTGATGACACATGGACAGCTCTGAACAAGAAGAGGGACCATAGCTCAGTCAGGATCTCTGGAATAGGTTTATAAGACACAACAGTGGCATGGTGAGAAACCTAGAAGAGCTCTGCACATCCCCAAGGACCCCAACAGTTAGTGCAGTGTGATGGGTACGGTACCAGAGCAATGGCAAGTGGCATGATGGACCACTTAGGAGTACTTCGCTGCTCCTCATTTCTCAGCTGCCTTCTGCTGCACTCAGCCACTTTCATTTCCCAGGAGGCCAAAGGCTGGCACACTGTCCTTTAGGTCACTGGAAAGGAGGGAGCCTTGCAGGCTGCTGCAACTCGCTGTTTCCCAATTTATAAATATTTTTCTCCTTCTAATACTTATTCACGCATCAGAGAACATCCCTTTTCCCCTCTGTGCAGCTACTGAGCACAAACGTCGGCTTTTAATTGCAAGATTAAAGATGCCATTAAAAAAAGAAACTCTTAGAGACTTACTAATCAAAGGTTTTAGGACGGGACTGTGGTCCTACTTGCAAAGACCTACCACACAGACCCTTTTAACTTGGCATATCAAACTGGACACACATTTGCTCTCATTCTCCAGAGAGTCCTTCCTCCATGCCTGCAATTTCTGTTTGCATTTGATCTATAATTTCCCTAGATCATAGCCACTGGTGCAGAGATGTAGGTGAAGTCTGCACGTTGCTCTCCAGCCCACCTCTGAACCCTGCAGGAAAGCAACCATGTCACCTCAACTTCTTCTGCCAGCCCACTTCCCAGCTATGGTAGACATCAACTATGAGATAGAGGATTCAGAGGTGTTTTGTCCAATACTTACACAGCATCCTTTGAAAGAATCACCCAAAATTGTATCAAAAAGCAGATTTCTGCTGTTTAGTCCTGGCATGACTAGACTGGAGCCATCTTTTGTCCTAGACCTCATCCTACAGGGCTTGCATTAGGAGTAGTGGCCCCGCAGCTTTTGCCTCTTGGACCTGCCCTGAACAGAGAATCCCAGCCACCCCCTGCCATACGTCTCTGAGTAGTTAGCAAACTAGAGTCAGGATGAGGCCAAATTACAGATCTGGGTCTGCTCAGTGTGATTTTACCCAAATCAACACACACAAAAAGGGGAAAAACATCACACATATGACTTACCCACAGACCCATTCACTCCTCCCCTACCACTGCTAAAATAATGACATCCCAAAGACATCACAACCTTCTCCTGTTAGACCAGCTGAGTCCCACAGTGGTAATGGACAGGTGTCCTCCTTCTCCTGGGAGAGCTGGTTCTGAGCTTCAGTTAAAGCAGATTTCAACAGACTTGAAGCCAACAGGCTTCACAATTATTCCCTTTTTCTTTCTGTGTGTGTTTGGTCACTGAGTCTTGTTTCTCTCTGCAGGGGAGTCTGCTCACTAAACCTGCTTGCTTATTTAAAACTCAGCAGCCTCAGCCCACTCCCATTTTGCCACCTGAGACCAAAAACCTGGAGTCCCCGAGTCATTAAAAGCAAGATGCAATTAGCGCCAACACTGACTGGCTCACTCCCTCCTGTTCCGTGCCCATGTCTGAAGCTCCTTCCTTTGTGAGCTCTAATGCGTGTTTAATGTGCAACTTAATTATTTGATTACAATGGCATAATTATGTAATTGTAATGTATTGTGCAAGTTGGCTGGAAGGAGACGGGAGACATTTGCTGAGTGACGTGTGATAAACAGAATAACAACAACATGAAGGAAACAGAATAAATCTAACGAGATGATAATTTGGAGGAATAGTTAAGAAAATGGGCACTTTTGAAAATGAAAAGTAGCTGGGTTTTTTTTTTTTTATCTTTTTAATTAATTTATTCTTCCCTCCTGCCCCTTTCTGATCAGCGAGAAATTTCCTTCTCAGTGCCAAAGCGCTAGCGAGCACGGCTGTGCTGGAAGAGCATAGCCAGGCAGGCTGTCCTGTCCCTGCCACACTCCTCCAAATGTCATGGCTCCTAGAAGGACAACTGAAGATGTGCACAAATTGTTCTGAGCTGGCCCTCAAAAAATGGTAGCACTGCGAATGCATACATGCTTTACTGGATTACAGGCATATAGGGGCAGCTCAACCGCAACCACGCGCAAGCCAGCAAAGCTGAATAACCTCCCACTTGCTATCGAAATATGAGTAGATGCACAGAGTGGTTCATGGCAATTTATCGCAGAGCAGTAACTCAAGTACTGGATGAGCCCCTCTGGGCCATCTCAGGGTGACACACTTGCTCTCCAGCATCTGGACTTTGGATCAGAACGCTCATGTCCATGGACTGAACCCAAAAATGAGAGGAAAAACACTGGAAGAATATGATCAAGGTAAGCAACAGACACAGGGGAGATCACTGCAAGAATTGCAGACCACATCTTGGAAACAGATTTTGAGTCCAGCTTTGTGAGCTCTCTGGTTTCTCCTGCTCTCCTTCAAAAGACTTTAATGACTCCCTTTCCCCCAGCAGCAAGCACATTCTCAAGGAGACCACATCAATAAATAAGAGTACCAGGAGCCTAGACAACCAGTTCAGCCTACTCACCCAACTTCTGGTGAGCTACAGTCCACCTGCAACACCCCAGGTTTCTGTGGGAGACGCAAGCTCATGGCAAATATTTTAAGGAGACCTCTGAACCTGTTTGTCATCAGTAATTAATTGATAGCTGGCAGAAGGCTTGTACCAGTAAAGCTTTCCATAGCAAGGGTTTCTCCAGTCAGAGGTCAGCTCCTGCAGCACTAGCAGGTAGACACAAGCCAACGCCAGAAGATATCTGTACCCATGACTCTTGGCAATTGCACACACAGCACACACGCTGTCAGACCGTTTTACAGGTGACGCTTTTATATACATCTGGGGTTACATTCATGGCTTTTTCAGCCAAGTTTCTCTTTTACGAAACAGCCTTCCCAAGCCAAACCTTGGTAAATGTGGGATTCTGACCCGATTCAACAGCAAGCTGCAGTCTGATCTTGTCAAAGCACAAACTCCAGAGTAAGCAATACTGAAATTGTTCTGATATTAGCAAAGCAAACAGAGGCAGTGGCAACCTACTGCCTATCTATCTGCCAGCTATCCAAATAAGATTAGCCAAGGAGCAAACTCCGTGATATGGAAGTGGTCCTTCAGTCAGCCAACGCCAGTAAAAGCAAGCTCTTGTAGTGATGCCAGCCAGGGAGAGACGGTGAATGTGACCAAATAACTGTAGGTATACGCAGACTGAATTTGCCAAAAGTTGTATCACTAACTCCTATGTAAGACCTGATTTCGGCCCAAGGGGTCTATTTCTCCCTGGGGTCTTCTAGGTATGTTTACATCAGGGTTATCTGCATGCTATATACAACTGCAGTATAGTAAAGCTTCACGCCCCAGTTTGCCCATGGAAATAGCTGCAGGAGCTACTGGGAGGCTCCATCCCTCCCCAGAAACACACATTTTGGAACGAGCCTCCTTTCTGAATCTGAATCAAACGCTACAACCCTCAAAAATTCTGCCATCTCCTAACTTGCAGTGAGACAATGAAATATTTTCTACTAAAATAAGAAGTCAGCACTCTGAGACAATACTTCAGGATAAAAATGTTTGTTTGGTGGAGTTTACTTTTTAAAGAATGTCATCTGAAGCCAGAATAAAAACATTTATGTTTTAAAATCAAAAAAAAAAATAATAAAGATTTGTATGGACTCTCAGCTTCCAAAGAAAAAAGAAAAAAATTTTTTTTAAAAAGAGCAGTTAATGGAATCCTAACAGAGCAGATTTGGCACACCCCACACGTTCCATTATGTTACTTTAGAATAAAAATGACAAGAAAACTTTCTGCACTGAAGATTTCTTGCTGTTTGGCTGACTACAAGGTAAAAGAGACTACAGACTGGCTTGTGCCATCAAGGATTACCAGAGCATCTCTCTCAAAAGTGATCAGGGCTAACATCTTTAAAACCTAGGACTGATTCCTCTACCATTCCAGAAGAATTCATTAACATTTTGCTCCTGGACCAAAAAAGAGGTCTCCTCCTGCAGATCTGGGCAGCTGCTGGGCCCCCCAGCAGCATCCATCACCCAGCATGTGAGGTCTAAAATTCCTCTCATTGCACCAGAGTATTTGTATGCATTTCTAAGTGTTTGAGAATTATTATGTTGTGCAAAGGCTTGTCTAACTCTTCAGGGAGGTCACACAGACATGTTATATATTCAACAGACGTGCAATAAACACAATTTAGCACCATCTACCCACCTCCAAATACTCTGGTTCTTGCTCGCAGGAAAAGAAAAACAAAACAAAATTTTAATAATGCATCAGCAATGGTTTTGACTGTTATTAGATTTGCAGATTCGCTTGGGGTGGTGTGACATTCACTGCACATATATACACCCCAAGCAAGCCGCCATCCTGACAGCTACGGACAGATTGATGCGGAAGAGAAGAGCACAGCACTCAACAGGGGACAAGACTGAGTGTGACCTCCCCGCACGGATGATGCCAGGCTGAGGGCTGGAAGGTTGCCTGCAGCCTCGCTGCTAAACCCCAGCCCATCCCCAATCTCCCATCACAGCTGCCGCCCATGCTGGCTGACACAAAGACAAAACTTGGGATGCATGGAGATTTAGAGACTTGCTTTTTCAAAGGAGCAAGCATCACACTCCTACACCGGCACGATCGCTTACAATTTCCCTGCAGTGAGGGCTGTAGCCCTCTGTCAGGCATGAAAATCTGGATTAATGCTGCTAATTAAAAGGGACAGAGAACATGGTGGTTAGGACCAAATGTCTTCTCTTTAGTGGAGAAAATCCATACAGAATGTCCCAGTAATCTAATCAAGATTATATAACACAATATGAACTGCAGTCTAAAACCTTGCACGTGAAGACTTGGCATAGCTCTGTATCTCCAACATACGTCTTCACATCCTTCACAGTTGCCCAAAAACCGCTAAAGTTGGCACAGGACCTGTCACAGGTTTTGGACCAGGCCTTTATCACACTGGCCATGAGCACTGCTGGAGGATCTGCAAGGCAAAGGGACTGAGATTCAAGGCGTTAGTTTTAGCTGAAAAGTTAACGGACCTCAAGGCCAGGGAAGACCACTGAGATTATGGACTCTGATGCCCTGGGAACACAAGATAGCTAGTCTTTCCCAATCAGGCTGGTTGGGCTGGAGCAGATATTTCAGAAAAAGCATCCAACATTGCAGAGGCTCCACTGTCTCTCTTGGGAAATGGTCCAAAACTTTACAGACGAAGCCCATAAAGAAAGTTCCTCCAGGACAATTAAACACAAAGTTACCACCTCTGGCTGAGGTGGCCTCCCTGACATTGATGCCAGAGCTAGAACAGGACACTAGGAGAAGCACCACTGTACTTTTCCCATGTTTCCGTTAACTTTTCACTAAGTATCTGCCACTGTGCACTGCTTCCTAGTGTCAGAGAGGATATTGGGCAGATGACTCCCTGCTCTCCTATCACCCTCCAACAGAAGTTGGGCTCTTGTTCTGGGTTGGTTTTTCTATTGGTTTGCAGCTTAGACTAACGAGACCTCTGTTGTCAGAAAAAAACCCACCCCTCTCCTGCTTATAGACCCCAATCCAGCTGTCTTAGCCCAAGCATGGCTATGAAACATTGGTCTTTCCATTTCTCTAGTAATGAAGAGGTTGCTTTCTGGTCCTGACCAGGTGCATCCCATCCTCTTCTCCCTCCTTCCCCACTGCTACATGAGCCACTTGGCCTCTCCTCTGCCCAACACACAGGTGAATAATTGAAAAAAAGATCCTGTTTCTTACAGACAACCAGCTTTCCATGTAAGCATTAAATATCAATTATACAAGAAGCCATGCAGTGCTTTAATTATAGTCATGAAAAATCATCCCATTAATCAAGTTTCTAATCAGCTCATTTCTTGTAATAAGGTGGCAACTGTTATTTTATCGATTAACTCTTAACAAGCCACCTAGATAAATCAATTCTACATTTTTTTGCATATATCCTGTTTTACAACAGGAAAAATTCTCCCTTTATCAGGGTCTTGCCTGAGTGCAAAATAAGCTCCTTGCTGCTTCTTTTTGGCAGTGCTGCTGCTTCCCTCTGGGCCTTGTTCATCGTGGCCAGAAAGCAGGCTCCTTGCTCTTGCACCCACCATCCCAGCCCAGGCTCCATGGAAAGGGCCCAGTCATCTTTCAAAGCTGTGATTTCGGAGGCTGGGTCCACTTCAGATCAAAAAGAGCTGCAAAAATAAAGGGTGATAACAAGAAACAGAGAACTTTGCCTTTTGAGAGCAGATGAAAAGTGCTCAGCTCACTTAGTCTCGCAAAACAAAAGCCAAGAAGGGACATGGCTGTGGTCTAGAGATACACGGAGAACCGGAGAGGGAAAAAAGGGAGGAAGGAAACAAGGGTGAAAAAGAGCCATTTCAGTCAAAGAACAAATGAGAACAAAGCAGCTGTGAATTAATATAAGCTGGAATTTAGATATACATGCTAAGAGGCTCAGAGCAGAAAGACTTTCTAACAGGCTTCCCTTGGGAGTCACTGGGCAAAACCTAAACAAGTTTTTTGCATAACTTGAGCTGCACATGGGAGAGGCATTATTGCAAGGAATTTGCAATGGTTAGGCATGAACGCAGGGCTCCAAGGAGCCTGTCCTGTCTTCAGAGAGGGTTTTCTGGGATCCACATCCAGGCTAGACATGAAGCCACTTGATTAATTATTGTCTCTGCTGACTTCTCCCACCTACTGCTCAGTTCAACACCAATTATTCAGGATCAGCTCATAATAACCTATTGAAGAAGTACAGCTTTTCATTTGCATAAGCAGTTTCAGCCAACACAGTCTGCTGAGACAGAAAATATACACTGAATATTTAGCAAGTTTGACGGCATTTTAAAAGCATGTGATAGTACACAATTGATGACATCATGCGTTTCTCATGTTTCCTGAAGCTGAAGACTAATGCAGCCCAGAACTTAACCCAAAATTAATTGAAGCAGCATTTAAAAAAAAAAAACCAAACCAAAAAAAACCGCAGAGGGTTTCTAGATTTAGATGCAACTCTCAGGGAACCCCATCTAGCAATATCAAAGTTTATACAGAACTGCAAAGCTATATCCAAGACCCTTGAGCAGCAATAGATATTAGAGACAAGTATCTCGCTCCTCCTCCCTGGAAAGGTGCAACAAGCTAGTAAGTTAAGGTCCAAATTTGGTTTGACCCACAAACCCACTATCGGATCAAGCCACATATAATCCACTGCCTGCTGTTCCAACCTGGCAGGTGGCTATGTTATAGCTTTAGGAGCTTGCCCACGTTTCGGAGAGACCTGTTCCTTGCTGGGGTTGGCTACTGGGTACCCATGAACAGAGAGGTTTGCGGACCTATGCATTTTTTGCTGTTGTGACCTCTTGTCCCACAAAATACTAAATAACCCTGCAGCTGGGGTGCACCAACATTGGCAGAGGCAAAAGTCCCTACATGCCCTTTCCTCTGTCCCAGTGCTCTTTTCTTGGCTTTTATTCCACACGTGCTACAACTGCTTGAGCAATCGCTAGCCCATTAAAGGATGCTACACACTGGCCTCGCTGGCCTCTAGGAAGGACAGCCAGCAGCACACATCTGGCTCAGAGCGATGTGGCATTACACAATGCCTTTTCAGCTCTCAAATCTCCCAACCCTATTTATTTCTTCCCTGCATTTGGTGCTGCAGTAATACTACGTATTACCCCAGCATTAGCAGTAACACCACGGACCAAAAGGGAGGCTGCAGTTGCACAAATACCCGTTTGCCTCTGCTACTTTTCTAGCAGGTGTTGGTCATCCCTCTCTCCCACTCTTGCTCCCATCTAACAGCTACGGCAAAAGCATTTACAGTGCAAGCAACAAATGGCAACGTGGCATGAACTTGTGAAGAAGACACCAGAGCTAGCATGGCAGCTGAGATGGGGAATCGCTGAGCATGCCACCTGGCATTGCTGTGCAAACAGACGGGAGGCCAGTGGAAAGGGTACGGGATGCAAACAGCCTCTGCCGCCTAAGGGACACCCTCACACCCATCCTGACTGCTTTGAGACCGATGTGTCAGACGTGTCTGACAAATCACACGTATGAAGGAGAGGCACCTGCACTGAACAGTTGCATCTGACAGGCCTTGGGAAAATCCAGCCGGCAACAGATTTAACACCGGCGCTGACCCTGCTGGCAGCCTGCTCGGTGTTTTCTCAGGGTGCTGCGTGCTGGGGATGCTGGGCACTGAAGAGCTCTGCTTGGAGCAAAACCGAGATCAACAGTGGGCTGAGAAATAGAACAAATCCCTGCCTGAGTCTCCAGCATCCTAGTCTGTTCCTGATATCCTCAGATCCACTCTCTCACCTCTGTGTGGATGCAGTCGGGTCAGGAAAAAGTTTTGCTCCGTGCTGCTTGGACCAATGCTGTCAGAAGGTGTCCTGGTTTTGGCTGGGATAGAGTTAATTTTCTTTCTAGTAGCCGGTATAGTGTTATGTTTTGGATTTAGTCCGAGAATAAAGTTGATAACAGACTGATGTTTTCAGTTGTTGTTACGTAGTGTTTAGACTAAGTCAAGGATTTTTCAGCTTCTCATGGTCAGCCAGCAATAAGGCTGGAGGGGCACAAGAATTTGGGAGGGGACACACCCAGGACAGCTGACCCAAACTGGCCAAAGGGGTATTCCATACCATGTGACATCATGTCTAGTATATACACTGGGGGGAGTGGGGCTGTGGGGACCACTGCTTGGGAACTAACTGGGCGTTGGTTGGCAGGTGGTGAGCAATTGCATTGTGCATCACTTGTTTTGTATATTCCAATCCTTTTTTATTATTATTGTCATATTATTATTATTGTCATATTCTTTTCTTCCTTTCAGTCCTAATACACTGTTCTTATCTCATGAGTTTTACTTTTATTTTTTTTTCCTTTCCCAACTCTCTCCCCCATCCCACTGTGTGGGGGGGAAGTGAGTGAGTGGCTGCGTGGTGCTTAGGTGCGTTGCTGGCTGGTGTTAAACCATGACAGAAGGCATGTTTACATTGAAAAAAGCATCTCGATACTAGTATGTGCCCAGGACAACAGCCCTGGCCTCTAATTTTGTTTTTAACGGTTATAAAATCAGAAATCTTTCCCTGCAAATACCTGTTAGCTTAGAGGGAACGAGGACAGTAAATCTACACCTGCTTTTACTGAAGTCCTGCCATACGCTACAGAGCTTCCCCATGGACACACATGCCCACCTTGTGCACCCAACATCTTTCAACATACTTGCGTGCACTGGAAGGAAACCACAATACCATCCCAGAGCAAATTTTCCCCCCAAACAGTACAAGTGGCTGAGTCTGTAAAGAATAATAAATGGTTCTCCTGTGCCATTTCCACTACCCGCCCTCCCTCGGGAAACCTTGTCCAGCCTTGGAAACGCTTTCACTTGTGTGGCCTGGGACAGCATCACCCAGCAGGGAACTAAACCGGGGGGCAGGTCTGCAGGCAGGCACTGGGGAGGACAATAGCAAGCGGGAGGGAAGAGGGCTGCGAAAGCTGCAAACTTTGCCAGGCACCGCTCAGAGCTGGATAAAGGGAGAGTAATGAGCTGGCTGAAAAGCATCAGCGCTGTGAGAGCCGTTTGATTTATTCTCTGCCGTGGCAATTATTTATTCATAAATAAAACAAAAAAAAGGAACAAGACCGGATGCCTGCTCAGAGGTGGCATTTGTGGGAGGAAGGAAGGTACAAGGACCCCACCCAGGGAGGACTGTCTGACACTTCTCCTTCCCCCACCCACAATCATAACCTCCAATTTAATTATCTTAATGGGAACAGGGGAAAAAAAAAACAACAGAGAAAGCAGCAGGGAGAGCAAGCACTGTTTTCTCAGTCGAAGGTTTCTCCCTGCCCAGCAGCAGTCTCAGGCTCCCTGGCTCACTGTCCCTGCTGCCCTGGATATCCCCCTGCTCCCCATCCCTTGGGAAAAAACCACATCCCGACAGTCCCGCTGTTCTCCCCCTACTAGGAGAAAGCCTGGCATGCTACTCAGCCCCACGCTGCCACGGGGCTGATGGAGGGATGCTTCCCTCCGCATCCCCTTCACAGAGATGCTCCCCAGCCGCATCCAGCCATGCTGGCAAGGGGGACCCCACCAATGGGGATACTCTTGGTAAGGCTAGACTAGCAAGGACAGGCTTGCATGTCAAAGAATGAATGAAAATACCCAAGGAAACAAAGAGAGAACAATTAAATGAAACAGCTCACTACCACAGAGATCAATGCCATTGAATAATACATTTTCAGGCCAAGCCTCGTGGGTCTTGGAAACAGCCTGAACAAGCCAGGGAGAATTTGCGCAGATGTTCAGTACCAACAAACCCAAGCACGGCCTCCCAAACTGCCAGGTTTTGCGCCCGGATCTAAAGACAGCACGCTTTGGGGAGCGGGTATTTGCCTGCTGGCTCTTTCACACTCAGGAATCTCATTTTCCAGGATGTCAACAAGGCCACGAGGGCTAGAAATGTACATTTGCTTTTTAGTGACAGCTGAACTACATGAAATCTGGCTCTGGGGCTCTAGGAAAACACAGTAAATACCATTAAGACTTGCAATAAAACTACTCCACTTAGCAACAGAAGGCTTTTCTTATCCACCGCTCCTCCGTGCTCCTTCACCTTCTCTCACTTATGCTCAGCAGCTTCATCTTTGCTACCAGGAGCCAGTGTTTGGAGCCCAGCCGTTGCTCCCAGCATCACGTATGCAAGCAGATCAGTCTTCTGCCCTGGGAGAAGGAGAGAACAAGGTTCAACACAGCCCCAGCAGCCCGAGCAGGGGCTTCCACACACAGCACGGGGCAGAGGACCCCCTCACTGCAAGGTCTCCCAAACCATCTGGCACCGCACAGCCGGGAAGAGGCTTCATCCCAAACCTGGATGATCCGCACTGTGCATGAGCCTGGCTCCATGCTGCTATACAAATGGGTCTGTCAAGCATGAGTGTGTTTTTGCCTTCTCAGAGGGGGAAAATGCAGAGGCGTGAGAGACCTCCTGGGTCAGCAAACCCAGGTCCTTGCTGCAGCAAGTGACACCTTGTGCAAGCCCATATGGATGCTAACTAAATGCCACCCCAGACTGTTGCACCAGCCACTCAGCACCTCCTTTATTCCAGCTGGAACAGCTGCCAGCAGCAAGGAAGAGGTTAACCCATCCCAGCAGCAACAGGGCAGTTAAAACCCATTTGCCATCATGCTCTCCCACACCTTCCAGCCATGCTTGTGTTTTATCAATGCTGCCTCTGGCTCACCAGCTTTCCTAGCTCTAGCCATTACAAAGTGTGATTTAAAGATTGAGCACGTTTAAATATTAAATGGGGAAAATAAATAATAAATAGAATGAAAAATATTGTTTATGCCTAAATGGGGGCACCACTCGCAAAAACAAAAGAGGCAAGGAGACCCTGTCCCCGGGGCTGTAAAACGCCACAGCAAGCAAGGTACCAGCCTCACCTCCACTCTCTTGCCACAGAGTCCTCCACAGAACTTGTCAGCAATTAAAACAAGAAACATAGCATGTGATGAAAGAAGGGTTTTCTCTCCAAAACCATAGAGGTGTGCAAACCCCTCACTCCTAAGCCTAAAAACTCCTCTCACCCAAGGCTTCCCCCTGGATCTGGTCTCTGTGCAAGGAGGAGCCAGGTAAGATGAGAGCCCCAGCTCTCCACCCACGGAAAGACAACCCACACCAGCTAGAGGAGCAGGAGCTTTGTTGCTGTGTCCTTAGGACGGCGCTGGATGCCTTTGAGTTACAGAGGCTGTGACTACTAGGAAGCCTGGGAGACCTGAGGACATTCCTGAAAGCAGGCATACGAGTCACCAGGATCTCCTCTTCTTGGTCCTCTGGAAGCCCCCAGTCACAACATCTGTCATGCTTTAATCGCTGAAGAGGACAGTGAGAATGCCTCACTCCCAAACATCAGTCAGTCTCCCCCACACACGCAGTGAAACGCAGTTTTCAGTCCATTTTGAAGCCTGGTAGAGAGATGGGAGCATGCAGCCCCTCCATGCCTAGAAGGATATCTCTCAAAAGCTCCTGCAAATGGCTCCACAAACTTTAGTGACAGCATAATTGCACATTATCTGCTACAACTTCACTTTGACGACTTAGGGGACAATACAAAGAGCAAAGAGACTGTAATATTCATATTGACATTTCCCCAAAATGCCTCCTTTCCTGATAAAGCCGTTGTCTTATGAATATGGAAAACTTGCCTGAAGGCTTTGCTTAAATGCAGTGTGTTAGTATTTAATCAGAAGAGGTGGAGCGGTAGCGACCCCTATACAACAATGGCCTGGCACTTTTTAGGATGTGCAAGACATCTTCCATTTTCATGGACAATTCTGTTTACGATCTCTTCTCTAAAAGGGCTTATAAAAGATTCACTCTGCCTCAGTATTTGAAACAAGAGTTAGTCAGAAAACAGGATTTCGTCTCCTATTCCTTCCCCGTGGGAATTTCTAATGAAAACTATTTTTTGTCTGAACTTTTCCATAAGAAACAAAAAGAAATTTTTTTTTTCTTTCTTTCTTGGTTTAAGAAAAAAAATAAAAAGAAGTGAAAACTAAAATACTTCAGCCACAGCCCAACATATTGTGAATTGAAATGACTGCCAGAGTGCTTAAGTAGAGCTGCAATGGAAGAGCCAGAGTAGGGAAGCACTGTGGACTGAGTGCCAGCCTACCAAAAATGATGCATCTTTTTTGGTTGGGAAACCAGTTTCTGTGGCTTTTTGCAAGGTCAAGAATTTCAAAAGTTGTGCACCCAAAGACATGGACATCTCCTAGGAGCATAGAAGCTGGATTTTCTGAAGGTACATACTCGGCATCTTCTGAAATGCAAAACTGCTGACAACCAGTAACTTGAGTTGGAGGATGAGTAAATGCTTGGGCCAAACTTGGAGAAAAAGAACATGCCTTTTTTTTCTTTTTCCTCCAAGGCTGAGTTCCATGGAAGCCTGTGGGACTTTTGCCCCAGACTTCAGCAGAACCAGGACTTCACCTGTGTGGTTTCTCTTCGCAGTTCATCGATCTGTCTCCACGTCCATGATGGATACCTGGCACCACAGCTGCCAGGACTGATGTTGATAGCTATGAGGAGAATATTCCCCCTGGCTCCCTCACTTAGCTCTTCGGACACAGATACTGGCAATCAATTGGTGTCCTTTAATGCTGCTGCAGAGAAGAGTCTGATTTTGACAGATTTATATTTAGATTTGCTTTCTTTTTCTTTTTGTTTTTTTAAGGATCTCTGTTTACCTTCTGGATAGAGCTCCAAGTTCACCCACAGAGGCAACCATTGAACAATGGAAAACAAAAAAATGTAAAGGATGTGCTAAAAAAAACCCATAGTATCTGTAATACCTCAATTAATGGAGCATAAGTATTGAAGCCTGAAGTATCTTGAGAATCTAAGCCATCAATTCTGACAGCAGAAGGTTCCACTACTAGAGCTGGGGAAAAAAAAAAACCTTGCCATTCAGCTCATGAGCAGAGAATATCTCTCTACCTGAAAAGACAAAAAAAAAAAAAGTTATGTAACAGTATTATTTTAAGTTCTGTTGAAATCTACAATTCTGGTTTTATGTCCTACCTTTCAGTTTTCTACTGGCAAAGCTGTTTTTTCCCAATCCTATAAATATTCTGATTTTGCAATATGGCTGGAAAGGTTTAAAAGAAAAGTTTGTTCTGCTTTCACAGGCTGGCCAATTGACAGGGATTCAAGCATCTTGAGTATAAAAGGGGTAAGCAAACTTCTGGTCATGGTCCAAATTTCAGAGAGTAGGGCAAGAAAAATCTGTTCACAGATGACACCAGTGAACTAGAAAATACTTTCAAAGATGGTCAAACACTTACTCAAAGAGGCTGGGAAGGGGAATTATGTGAAATAGCTGCAGTTCAGGGACCATTTTGCTGTCAGGTGCTCTTTCACTCCAGTTTCTCCCTCTGAGAAGCAGCAGAAGAGACAACATTCACATTTGGAAAGCTTTTTGTTTCTCCACCCACAAGTTCCACAGACAAGCCCCCTCCAGAAGCTAAATCCTTCCATTTGATGTCCTTCCAGGTCACCAGCCAATCTGTCACATCCCTGGTGTGACCTAGCTTTTTAGGGAGCCAGGAAGCGATGGGAAAGCGCTGCTTTAATACATGCAAACGGCCAATACAGCAAACCATGATCCTCAAGGCAGCATTGCTGCGAAGCAGCGACTGAAAGGCACAGCAGCTTCCTCGGCCACTGGAGATTTTTGTCCCTGTGATTTCATGCAGAGGACGGGTTTTATTTTCCCACGCACGAGAAACGGTTCAGCAGGATACAGTGGGCAGCTTGCTCGCCAGCTCCAAAGACAAGACAAAAACAAGACAAAAACAAGACAAAAATTCTCCTGAGAAAGGGCAACACATGTCACTGAGACCACAGAAATGCTATCAGCCCCCCAGCATTGCAAGCACTTGGCAAGATCACCCCAACCTGGTTGAGCCCCACCAGGTTCCCCATGGTTGGCACCTCCTGCTCTGAGCCACAACTTCAGCCCAGACAAGGATGTCTCTTGTCCTACAGCTGTGCTGGACCCAGAGGGACCTTTCCCCAGGTCTCACTGTACTATTCCTCTTGAGGGAAAGTGAGGTCTTTGCAGGAGGCCCCAGAGCAGGGAGCGATTTTGCCTCTTCCCATGCTTGGCTGGATAGCAGGACCATCCACCCAGGCACAAGGCACGTGCTGGACCTGCCCAAGGCCCATATGTCAGAAACGGGAAGGACAGTCCAACCAACTTCACCATGGAAATTGTTACGATCTGCCTCCTGGGCACTAATCATGTACTCAGCCGGTACAAGCCCCAGGGCTCCCTGCAGACAACATCTGCTAGCCAAGGACGGGCTCCATTGCTTCATTGCAGAGACTTTCCATCTAGGTGAACAGAAAGGTTGCAACCAAACAACCAGCAGCAATTTACACCAGCAGATGTTTCTGCTACGATCCAGTCTTAATGCAATAATAGGCTCTGTGTCCTCTCTTGTAGGGAGCAATAACAGCAATCGACCCCTTGGCATCCCCCAAGGGACTTCATCTGGACCACCAACAATGCTAAATGCCTAGCACAGAGGGACGAATCCCTCATCCCGTCAGCACAGCCTCACGCTGGGGTGATGAGCACTTCCAGAGCAGTGCCAAGACCTCTCAGCACCAGCCAGGCATCCCATCCATCCCAGTTTTGCAGCAGCAGCGGGTTTCGCCCAGCAAGGCTGCCTCTAGCTGAGCACGTCAGGAAGCACCTGGCCTCCAGCCACATGGGTTAACACTGCGTGATAGAGGATGAACTCACAAGCCTGAAGCATGGCTTCATTTTATTGCAATAAAGAAGAATCAAGTAATGACAAGCCAAGGGGTGAGCAATGGGGTAATGGGCAAACTGCCATAGAGCAAAGCGAAAGACCCTCTCCTCCTGCTCTTTGCCTTCCTCCGCTCCCCAGCCGCTTGCAATTGCCTGTGGAAGTGCCAGACGCTGCCGAGAAAGCTGTCGGACGAAGCTGTCACCGAAGGACTAATTCATAGGCACTTCACAATTTATGTTCAGCTTTTCAGCCGGGTTGCTTCCTCCAGCTGCGGCAATTAATGACAGCAACCCCCCTGCACTCCCTGGCTCTCCCTGCTCTCTACCTGGCCAGCCAGAAAGAACCACTCCTTTGAACTCCTCGCATTATCAATACTGCATTAACAGCAGACACTTCTTTAATGTTGGCATAATCACCACTAAGGAATATTGCTAAGTATAGTGCATTTGCTTTTATAGCAAGGAAAAAATGGTCCTGCCCGCACAAACGTGTCCCCCCTGGACCTCCAGCACAGCTCTGCTCCAAGGGGAGGCCTGCAAGAGGACAGGTGAAACTGAGGTTTGCCAGCAGGATGAAGCGGTCTCCCAGGGCAGCTGCAGCCCCAGGAAGGCATATGCAGCCATCTCACTCAGACTCTTAGCTAAAAACAATTCACGCCTGGCTGCCCGGTGCTCTGCCGTGGGTGACCCATCGACTTAAATGAAGCCGTATTGGCAGTTCAGGGGGGCACGGCTTCTTTCGAGCACTCTGTCAAATTAACCATTAACAGCAAAGCTGACTTGGTTTTACGATTCCTCGGCCAAGCTGATTTTCATGGTACTGCAGGCTTGGCCCTATCAACATCCCAGGCACGCTCAGTTGACCGCTTACCCTAAATCAGAGCCTTCTCCTGCCCCTCTCAAAAGCAGGGCCCTTTAGAGAGCTAAGGGCATCCAAATATGTCACAAAGTAGTACACGCACAAACACGAGCACCAGCAGACTTCAGGGTAAAAATACAGTTCCACCCTGCCCGACCCCCCCCCCCACACACCTCCGGCCCAAGATTGTTTTAGCTGGGATGCTTCTTGAACCAGAAATCACAGAAATAATTTGCCAGTGAGAAACCCAGACCTTTAGGAGCATTCTGAGTATCCATCCTAATTCAATTTTCGCAAAGAAGCAGAGTGTGCCAGGACAATCAGAAAAGCAATATGTCGTTTTCATCGGATGCCTCACAGCGGACCTAACCGAAGAACCACAAATGAAATATCCTCCCCCAAATCAAACTGAGCTTTTAGCAAAGCCCACCTCAACAACACAGATTAGTAAATATGCAGCTGGTTCATGCCAAAATCCCCAGATCCAAATTCCCTTAGACATGGGGGAGAATGGGATAAGAACCCACTTCGTAGCTGCTTTGACTCACACCAGTGTCTACAAATAGCCAAGCCAAGTGCACCAGACTTCAAAGGGTTTGAGAAAGGATTTGGCCCTCTCTTTTCCCTATGATTTGTGCGTGTTTCCGACTTCACTCGCACTGTGGCATCTAGGGCACCCAACTGTATGAACAGGAAGCTGACGAGCTCGGTCTATTGCTAATTTACTCTGATAATAATCACAGTAGACATGGCCTACCAAAGAGAAGAATGACAGAGAAACCAGCATCATCTGCCACGGACCCTGTGCGCAACTGTGATAGAGTCCTCTCCTCTTGCCTCGAGTGTTCCTCTCTAAATGGGATAACAGCACTGCTTGACTTCCATGGACCCTGGGAGGAAGGGGAAACACACTCAAGCCAGAGAGCTGCTCAGGCACTGTGATAGTAGGAGCCAGGCAGACATACAAGAGTGAGAGGACTTTCACCCAAGAAGCACATTAAATATAAAAGAGAAGTCACCATGGATGCTAATATATAGCATCAGGATTTATTCCCCCCTCCTGTTCTCAGTATCATGTGACAACATTAATTAAATGTGTTTCTGACCCTGCTGCGCTTCTTTAAATATTTGCCATTCTCCACAAGCACTGTTTGGTTAATGAAATGAAATTAATGAGCTCATTAGATTGTGCCGTAATCTTTCAGATGCAAGCCTGGCACTCAGAATCACTATTCCCTTTCTCTGCTCTTGCGGTTTAACTCAACACATTCAGCTCCAGAAGCAACAGCTGAACAGTGGAGTAATCAATTAATGGGGCAGTCAGGCACAAGAAGGGGAAGGAGGAAAGACCAAGGCCAACAAGACGCAGCTCGCTAACTTTCCCACGGGAGCTGATCCCGCAGAGCCTGTGACTCTGGGCGGGCACTGGCACATAGCTTCATTTGGCGGATGCTTCACCAAGGTGAAGATCAGCTAGAGGAGTCTGACGTAGCAGGACCCGAATCCATGGCTACATCCACTCTGATTTGTATGTGAAAGCCAAGAGACCTTGGAAAAGAAGAGCTCGGGTTTAAAACTTCCAGACATGCCTCTTAACAGCAGGCCCTGGGTCCAGCTGAAATAGAAGGGGTCTTATTCAAAACTAGTGGAGGCCACAGGGTTGTCCTCCCACCACTCAGACAGCTGTGATCTCTAAAACCCTTCCTCGAGCATCTTAGCAAGGAAAGCTCACATGGCCTACATCCCTGTACCCAAGCAACTCCCCACAGTCACTTTGGTAATCACTCACCCTAATTCTCCCCCATGCTGATAGTACAACCCTCAGGCAACCAATCTTTCCCACATCTTCCCGCTGCCCGGAGCAGTACTCACAGCTTGGTGTCCACCAGTGAAATAACACCATGAGAGCAGCGAGCAAGGCTCTTTGCCTTCGGGCTGCGCCGCCTCACCAAGCGAGCACAATTTCCACCTTTTTTGAGCAGGAAGGATTCTCCCCAGAGCAGTGCTCAGTTTTTCTATTGTCTTGTGAAGCTTCATCAAAGAATTAACTCAGATCAAAGAGTCTCTACAGCAGCACAAAATCCTCTGATGGGGAGGAAAAGGGGGGGGGGGGGGTGGACAATAACATGAAAAACGCTTCAGTAAATCTCTTTCCAAGAAAGCAAATAGGTGTACTTCTGCATGCATATAAGCCTCACAGTTCAGAGATTGTGTTAGCTATGGTGACTCCTAATAGCACCAGAGGAATTCAGGGTAGGAAATGTATGCAAATCGAATTCTCTCTGCGGCTGTATTTGCCAACAGATTGGATCGCAAAGCCTTATCAAGCTCTCAGTCCCTGGGCTTTGTAATTTACCTTTTAGCCCAGAAGTCACCCATGGTGAACTGGGCCTGCTGGGGAAAAACAAGGGGATGATGAGCACAAACAGGGGGGAGTGAGAGGAAGGCATTCACACAGTGAGACGCTGAAAAATCTTAAGGTCAAAAAAAAGAAAAGGGATACCCCAATTCTCCACATAAGCCTCAGGGAAAGCAATGCCACAGTCACTATTGTAGAGCACATGAAAATACCCCCATCTTTCCACTTGCAGGTGGCAGGACCGAAGCTGGAAAACCCATACTGGCTGTATTCCCATACTCATCCATTGCACCACCCCCCTGCATGCAAAAGATGATCTCAGAGGACTCCTGAACCATGCCCCCTCTGTGTCTTAAAGGATTATCACATGTTAGCTCAAAAAAAGCCAGCGTCACCTCTATCCTCTTCCCCCAACTCTGAAAGCTGGTATCACAACAATCAAAATGCCAGGCTCTGAACTAAAATATCTTCAGGTTAGCCAGGTCTTTTACAACCCTGCCACATCTGTGGTTCAAACGCCTAAAAACCCATTTGGTGAGGTTTGACTTTCCTCTCATTTAAAGGATTCGAACATCACTGCCTTTGGTGACTGATGATTAAAGCAGAGGGGAAAAGCACGGCTATCATTTAGCCGTGACCTTGGAGGGAGGGGGCTGCAAATAATACTGATTCATTGATGGCAGGGCCCCTGACCAGAAAGTGGAGGAGCAGGTATCAAGGACAGCAGGGAAAATAAATAAGGAGGCCAGGCTGACTGCTTGCCATCCACTCTGCCTGCAGAGGCGAGCTGTAGGCATCTCAGCAGGTAGGACTGCAGAGGGAGAGATCACTTTGGGCAGCCAGTACCACATAGAAGATGTACAGAGGAGGATGAGTGAACACCTGAGGGTGGCAGAGGTGGAGCATTACCACAACTCTTAAAATAGCAAGTGTATGCTGGATCACCAATGGGTTTTCCAGCAACAGTTGGTGCAAACTCAGCAGCAAAGACTCAACAGGCAGCACGTGGACAGTTGTTAGTTTTGCTGAGCGAGGCCAGCGAGCTGGCATTTGCTGAGAAGGAGTTACTTCAAAACGGAAAGCAAGTGAGCCATTCCATACTCAGGGCACTGCAAATGGCACCAGTCACCACATTCATATATATAACCCTGTGTTTAGCAACTGAATCCTGCCTTCCATCTTCCTCTGGAGGCAGGCACGGTGCTACCTGCAAACATTAGGTACCCACAAGCTCACAGAGCAAACTTTGCTCTTTGCAAACTTTGCAGCATACAAAGATACATGAGGCAGAGCATGGCAAAGTACCTCAGCAAGCTAGTTTATGTAAGTGAAAGGGTTCAAGGACATGAACCCATTCTCCACAAGCCAGCACCAGCCCTTACACTTTCCCCTAGCTTGGGATCCCTGCACCGTGCACACAGAGCAGCCATGACCCATGTCTTCGTTCTGGCTTAGCCCACACTCCGGCTGGCATAAGCAATGCTGCTTCCACAGTGTTGGTTTATTTAGAGTGGGTGAACAATCTTCAGTTTTGTTTAAATCAAATCAGAACTCGAATTTTGGCTCAAATAGTCCAGTCTGTTTACATTCTAGTCAGAAATGCACAGATTCACATATATTCAGGATAACTTTACCCAGACTCAGGTTCCAGTTGGTGTGCAACTGTGGAAGCAAAGGCTTCAACACAGGCTCTGCAAACCTGCCACACACAGCCCTGGCCCTCCCGAGAGCAGCCAGCCCTGGCCCAGCACCCCTGTATCTTCAAGACAAGCACGTTATGTGCCAGCAGACACTTGTTCCAGCACCCAGCTGCTCCCAGCAGCAGGCATTTACCTGAGTGGTGATGCACTTCATGCCACTTTAACTCACACAAGACCAGCTCCTACAGCAAGAGCAAATAAATCCCCATGTCCCCGGGAGCATCTCTTGGCAGATGACTTTGCCCTCACACCTTCTCCTTAGTTTTTTCCTATGGGCACGTGCACATAGACAGGGACCTGCAGGGATGCATGGCAGCCCATGCAGAAGACGCCTTTGTGGCAGCTGCAAACAGAGCCAAAAGCCATGGGGCTGATTTGGTATACATTCCTGTAAATGCAACTGCATTTCCGAAGTGTATTTATATCTTATCTGTGCTGTTTACCCATATGTTCAATAAATCATTATTCATTATCTGATAAGGTGCTTGCACTGAATTTCTAAGCCAGGCTTACATTTAGCACAGAACAGGACATGCTGGGAATACAAATCGAAAAATAAATAGAGCAGCTGTCTCCAGCGAGGCTGCCCCGCTACCAGGGGACTCTGGTGACATCGCCAACCATGAGACCAAAGCCTGGGTCACTGGGCCTGCTGAGCTGGATACAACAGGCTTGTGTTATGCAGAGCAGCCTCCTTTTTAGTTAATTACATGTCTGAGATCCCTTCCGATGATAGAAGTGACATTACAAAGCAAGCCATGTTTCCTCTCTTCTGCACTGCATTCATCTCTCCCCTGACCGGACCCTTGCGACAGCCAAGCAGAAACAGCCTCTGCTCTTCAGTATCCACAGGGCTCCCAGAAAAGCCTCAGCCTGGGAGCAAGGAGCAAAAAAGAGGAAGCTTAGGTCTGAGATCTGCAGCTTGAATAGACAGGAAAACTCTTATTTGTGCTGCCTGTGGCCCAGACATAAAAACCAGAGGATGAGAATAATGCAAATCCAAAACCCTCTCTGACCCCGTCCTCTCCTTTTGCCTGTTCCACCATGAAATGGAGAGATGGGGAGCACCTAGAGATGATGCTCCATGGTGCATCCCAATGCCTTCTCTCTCCCCTTTGACACTCCCTCCAACACCAGGAACCAAAACTGGTTCCATTTAGGCCAGGCAGAGTCTTACCACGACTTTCAATACAGCCGTGGTCTCTCTCACAGCTCAGCTCCCAGTCCAAGGATTAGCTGTATTGGATGGATATTTCCATGGGGAATAGGGGGAGGAAGGTGGAGGGAAAGGGTAGGGAGTCAGGTTCAAGTCATGTGAAAACCAGCTACAGCACATCTTAAAAACAGGCTACAAGGAAGTGTGACATCCAATTTCTTGGGAAGGGGAGGCAGAACGGTAATTAAATTTTCTGATCTTGTTAGCCAATTTCTCCAATCACTGCCCCTGAACTGGAGAAGGGGAAGGGAGAGGGGAGACGCTTGCGTCAGCAACGCTTGTGAGGGAAATTAGGTTTTCACGGATTATTGGGTTAGTTCCACTTCTCCCACTTTTTAATTTATTTGTCTGTATGTGCTGCCGAGCTGAAAGGCCGAGAATTTTTCCCCCCTTTTTTTAATTAAAATCTGTAGTTTTGGAAGATGAAAACTTAGGAAGGGGGGGAAGACTGCAACAATACAACCATGTCAGCCAAAATCTGCTTCCCTCCCAAACTTCTTTGTTAATCCCTCTTCAAAACAAGAGCCTAATAAGATCTCTCATTAGAACTCCAAATAGCCTCTGGATACTTTTACAGAAGAAAAAAATATCAATTAACTTTATTCTACATTAAAAAAAGAACAGAATTTACTTACTCCTACTTGCAGGTTGATTTTTTGTTTGTTGTTTGTTTTTCTTTTTTTAATTTTCCCTTAATGCTACAAAAGAAATTTAAGAATTGCTGCCTGTGCAACCCTCTGCCTCTATTATTTCTCAAAAGACAGTAACACTGCCCCTCTTTCCAATTTCTTTCGAAACAGAAAGAGAAGACTAAAATGTGCATATCGGCAGCATTCAAGTAAATTATCTGTATGATTATTTCCAACTGCCTGGTGAGTGGTTTCCTAGGAACAATGCCAAGGGGCTATTTTGTTTAAGCTTTCTGAATTTTGGATAAAAGAGAAACTGAGTGTAGTTCACATAGTGCCCGGACTTCCCCTTTCATGAAAGCTTTAGGATGTATGTATGGCTACACAGATCATCATGAGCTGGAGGATGCTTGCAAAGGTTTCTGGGAGGCCAACAAAGACTGGAAATAACAGCTTATGGAAAACAGAAGGCAGCATAGCTGCAGAATTAAAGAGCTGGGAAAAGTGCCGGTCACTCCATTCAACCACATCCTGCAATAACCAAGAGTGCATATCAATAGCCTGAGGTTGTGATCAGGAGACTGCGTGATCATTTCACAGACCAGGGCAGTGACACCAATGGCCAAGCTCTCTGACCCGACCCATCTTGTAGATGGATGCTCTCTGAGTTATAGATGCGTCTTCCACCTCCTGGGGGACTTTAAGTCTAGATCAGAATAGCCTTCTTGAAGATCTGCCCTGGCCCTCTCCAGAACTATTGGGACTGATAGCAGGAATCACTGCTGCTAGCACAGTTGCCCAGGTCAGCCGTATGGGATTTATTAACGTAACACTGGCCGTCTGTCTGTTAAGCCTGTGAAGGCTCCATAAAGGAAGACCCAAGACTTGTGACTGAGAACAGCACATAAGAGGCACCTGTTCCTCAGGCTTACCCATGTTTCTGCAGCTTCCAGCTTTCCTCCAGACCCAAAAGATGCAATGAGCTTCATGGCACTGGACCATTTGCCCCTATACTGAACACAGGTAAAGGATAAACCCACAACAGAACGATGCGGGGAGCAAAGGGACAGTGGCGGAGCTCAACTGGGCCAGAGCTTTGCAATCGTTCAGC
>JANHGO010001246.1:0-35297 GCA_024606505.1 Aquila spilogaster | reverse complement strand
TTCAGTTTTGGGCACCTCAATACAGAAAGGACATTGAGGTGCTGGAGCAGGTCCAAAGAAGGGCAACAAGGCTGGTGCAGGGCTTGGAGAATATTCCCTATGAGGAGTGACTGAAGGAACTGGGGCTGTTTAGTTTGAGGAAGAGGAGGTTGAGGGGATACCTTATTGCTCTCTTCAAATACCTGAAAGGTGATTGCACTGAGAGTGGGGTTGATCTCTTCTCACTGGTGACAGGTGACAGGACAAGGGGAAATGGCCTCAAGTTGTGCCAGGGGAGGTTTAGCTTGGATATAAGGAAAAACTTCTTTACAGAAAGGGTTGTCAAGCACTGGAATAGGCTCCCCAGGGAGGTGGTTGAGTCACCACCCCTGAATGTGTTTAAAATCCGTTTGGATGTGGTGCTCAGGGACATGATTTAGCAGTGGGTTGTTAGAGTTAGGATAGTATGGTTTGGTCGTGGATAGACTTGATGATCTTGAAGGTCTTTTCCAACCTGAGCAATTCTGTGATTCTATGAATCCAGAAGAGGTGCACAGACTTTAACATTTGGGAGTCATCTGCACTAACGGATGAGTAAAGCTGAATTTGCTGTCACGCTGTTAAATTTAAACCAGAAAATAAAAAGAGAAGGAAAAAGGAAGAAAAAAAGCAACAACAATATCTAGCTGTGATTGCAAGCAGCAATGAGGGAGCTTATCTCAGATCAATCTTGACCTCAGCTGAGTTTTTCATGTCACTGAAATAGCAAGCCATTACATCAGGTAGCCAACAGCATCACAATGGGTAACAGGATGCAGTCTTTACCAACGCACGCGCAGCAGTGTACTAATGTAACAGAAAAACACTACTCTCTGAAAAAGTTCTTTTAAACAGCAGCCATGTAATCTGCCCCCTCAATGCAGCATCATATCATTAGCTCATTCACCTGTGGTGCAGAAAAAAAGAGCAATGTAGGCAGCCAGTAAAGAGAGGAAGAGGTCCCACTACAACCTCTTATTGCTCTGTGGGAGAAGGGAACATTTTTAGGTGGGAAGGTGGGAAGGATGCAGGCTACTTTCGCTCCTAAAATAAGATTCTAAACTGAGCTGAGCAGTCTGCCTACTTTGCCAGTGTCATCCCTGACTACTCTGCAGGCAAGTTTCCTGAGCTGCAGGATGAAGGAATGTACACAGCGCATGTGAGAGGCTGCAGAGCTGACAGGAATGTGTGAACATCCAGAGCCCTGCGTACAACTGCTGTGATATGCGTGCTGAAGTTTCAATACCCACAGCTAAAACAATGAACATTAACAGACGTTACATTATCTTGAAGTGGAGGACAATAAAACGTTCTAATGTTCATCACCCTCGGATATTGCTGGCATTGCGAAGTACATTGCTCACCTTGATAGACTCCAAAATCTCGCCCAAGGGTTCACCACAGTTAATTTGGCCTTATAGCCCCCAGGTGCAGGTAAGAATGTATTTTTCTCATTATCTACATGGTCTAACCTTACAAATCACCACAACACTTTCAAGAGGCACTACACAAACTTCTCCTGTTTCTGACAGGTAGTGACACCTCCAAAGCAGCAGGCAGGATGAGGTTGTGCTGTGACTGACTGATTACCCTGTTTGTGGGTTTGGATTCATATCTGCTGGACAAAAGGCACTGTGCAGTGTAAGCACACCAGCATGCCTGGAGCTAGCTGCAGAAGCTTGGGCCCTGACACAGGGCATGCATGGTCTTTGTGATGTACTGAAGGAGGTAAAAATATTGCTGTGCTCTGTAGGAAAAGTAGGAAAGCTGGGCTCTGTTCCCATTCCCATCTTTAAGGCCCGAACTATTCTTGCTCCTGAATTCCACGATGCGTTACCCAGAGGGTGGTGAGGCAGTGGCACAGGCTGCCCAGAGAAGCTGTGGTGCCGCATCCCTGGAGGCGCTCAAGGCCAGGTTGGATGGGCCCTGGGCAGCCTGAATTGGTGGGGGGCAGCCCTGCCCATGGCAGGGGTTGGGGCTGGGTGGGCTTTAAGGTCCCTTCTAACCCAAATTATTCTGAGATTCTATGATTCTATTATTCCTAAAGCCACACATGCCAAAGTAAGGAACCACTTCTACCTCCTGCAGGCACCACTCAGAATCTTCAGTTGCTGAGTAGGAAATGTATGTATATGCCTTACAGAGCCTATATCATGCATTACAATCACTGTGCTAAGTAACACAAACTAAGGGAGGTGAAAGTTACATTTGGCAACCAGCCCATACTGTGCTCTAATTATTTCTTAATATCTCAATGTAAGGGCAGCATATCAGTCCCAATTTTAAATCGCCTGGCACTTAGAAGTTTGTGTCATAGAATGAACATTAAACAGTTCTCAGATCCTTTATTAAAAACTGCTGATTGCGTACTGACTGACAAAACAGAATGTCTCTATTAGAATAATGATTTATTGCAAATATGGTAGTATTAAGGCTGACTATTCTGGGTATTAAAAATGCATGGAAAAAATCCATTTAAAAAAATGTTATGTGAGCTGTCAAAATTTATCAGTTTAATGTCTTTATCATTTGCATTTCTTTTAAAAACGCCAAGTGAAATTAGACCTTATCCCACCACTAGGAGTTGCCAAATTTCACTTGAAATTAAAACAGAATCATGTGTCATGACAGTTATTTTAATACTATCAAGTAACAAAAACAGAAACAGAAAGGAGAAGAAAAAGGAGACATAACTACTGCAGCTGCAAACAAAGAAGCTAAAATAGCATACATATTTTTACAATACTCGTGCAAGAACTCCATAGGCTTCCTGCATTAACAGACCATTTCCTCTGGCAATAAGGCCACAGCAAAGCACAGCACTGTTGGACTGTCCTCTAAATGCCAACAAGCAGCCCCCAGCAACACGCATTTTCTGCTGGTTTGAAACAGCCATGTTGTCTTCCGCGTGCCTCCCATGCAATCCTCCACCGTCACATACCCCTCACTTTCTGGACCGCCTCAAGCACCAACAAGAAAGACAGAAGGGACTTGTGAGTCAGCAAGAGCTGCAGCGAGGACAAATCTATCCCAGCTTTGGTTCCTGTGGCAATGCCAGCTGCCACCACATTTGTGTCTGAGTTACATTCTGCAAGGCCTCTGCTAGCACAGGTCACACCAGAGCTGAGAAGCTTACTGCTGCAAGTGTCTGCTACTGCATCTGCCTCCCCGTAGAGACATGGAATAGTCTTTATGACTCTCCTGGTACTATTCAGAAATACATTTTAAAACATCTTAGCATTCAAGAAGTTGTGAACTGCAAACGGTAATTTTTGATAATTATATTAGAGGAATATTGGTGCTGAGCAAACAAAGAAAAAGTAAATATTTGTGCTGGACAGTTCAGCAGGACAGTGGCCCTTCTACATTATTTAAAAACTGGATGTGAATGAGGACATGATCCTGTCCTCAATTCCATTGCTTGAGCCACGTGCTCCCAGAAACTCAGATATTCATTGCCTGGGTGGACTTTGTCTCCTCTGGGACACAAGCAGCTGATCATATCCAAAACCATCATTCTTTACTGTCTGAGAGAAGCGCTACCACTGGTACCACTGCCCCGTGGCATCCTCAGGGAGAACACTTTTATACTGATTTATACTGGTGTCTCCAATATCCCTTCCGGTGCCAAGCTGTGCACACAGCCAAGCCCACACTGCTCCTTGGGCGTGGGATAGTTAATGGGATGACCTGCTCCCCCAACCCACTGCCTCTCAGCAGCAGTAGCGGGGACCACTCGCTCAGCTCCGAACCGCCTGGGTCTGCCAGGCCCCTCCTGCCCATAGGAGCGATTGGAGTGCCATGGGGCTGCTTCGCTCAGAACTGCTTTTGCCTGCCAGGGAAGGCTGCTAGAAAGTCTCACAGTCCGAAGCTACTTATTTTTATCCAGTTATACTTCAGGAGGAGGTCTCATAAACATTTTATGTGAAAATATTAAAAATGGTTAAATAATGAGAGGGGAAAACAGAAAAAGATTTTTTGGTAAAATTCCATCCAGTCTACATTTAGAGCCCAGAGCAATACCCTGCAAGGCACTCCATAGTTAAGGATCGAATTTGCAAAAAGATTCACGGTTAGAGACAATGAACGATGATTAAACAGCAGCAGACCAGGTCCTTACTATCAGCCACCTGCTCTTCAGTCACATGGTGCTGCTTTTCCCCTGGTGGATAACTTCAGGCCCCTCAATTCGATGTCTTCCAAGCCCCAGGAGCCCAGGCTGCTTTTCTCTGAGTGATTTGCACCAGAGCCTCTTAACACAACCTTTCTCCCTCCTGATTACCTCCTTGTGCCCTTAAAAGGATTGGCTCCTGCAGCAGCGGTCTGGCAGTTGCTACAACTGTGTGTCAGGAAATGCTGCCTGCATAATCTGGGTTTCTATGTCCATACACAACCTGCTTCCTTCTTCACAGTACTTGGCAGTAACAATTCAGAGGTCAGAACCAGGAGTTTAAAGGGCATTTTGCCAAAACCCACACAATCAGCAAATGTAAATATGAGGTATACACCTGATGGGCTGATGCTTGCTAATGCATTTATTTATTTGTTTCATCAGAAAACAGAACCAAATAGAAAATAAAATCTGCATGACACCATTTCTCCAAACCATCTGGATGGAGTTCATGGAGCTTCTTCAAAAGATGCGCTGTGGAGACTGGAATAGATGCCGAAATATGATGTGTGCAATGCAACCACAGTACTTCTATCTAAAAAGTTATCTGAGAGCCATTCTAGGTAGGATGGGGGAGCCATTACTAAGTTAGAAGATGCACCATCGTTTTGATCCTGCACAGCATTTGTTTACTCCTCGTGTAAGTTACTACAGAGTTACTCAGGGGCTACTTGTATACAGACCTGAAAACAAATTGGGAACAGCAGCCTCATAGGGAGGTTTAGTGCTGATAGAAACATTTTCCGTGTCTTTATAAATGCACTGTTCCAGCTTCTGGGTAAAGGAGCATGCAGCATGAGTATCATTCTAAAATTATGTCAGGAAAAAGGTTAACTTTCTAGGAGATGGTGACCTGTGACATACTACAGCATCTGCCTCAACTGAGGCCATGAGTGCAGACCAGAGGCAAATAAAGACATATAGTGTAGAATAAAAAAGTTGATTTCTGCTCTGTATTTTATTGTTCAGGTTCAACTGTTTTATGACCTATAGAAAACAGCGCACAAACCCAATAAAAGTCAACACGGCACCACTGATAACCACATTTTGCAAAGACAATGAGAGAACTCATACTAAAATGTGAGATGGAGAGAAAGGAGATGCTGTTGTCCTTTCCAAAAGGAATTGCTGCTGGAATTTGGAGCTGTCATTGTGCGACTGGCAAACCTGCAGTTACACTGCCACTGTTTCCATTGCAAGTGTTCTGTGTTTTTTTTTTTCAACAGGTTTCCAAATTAGATAGGGATGGAAAGGGACAATTCAGCCAAGCTTAAGCCATAGATGGCCAAAGTATTTCAGAGCCCTTTATGGGGAACAAATGAACCTTACATCATGCTATGAGACTGTTGGGTGGGCTAATTCTGCACACAGACAAGCTGGGCTGTAGTAGAGGTGTCTGAACACGGTGAGTTAATGAGAAAGCCAGGAACATAATCCGAATGCCAGCTCTCAGCTTGCTCTTCTAACTACCTCTGTGTTTACCTCCCTTACGTTTTATTAAGGTGCGCACCGTTTGCCTGAAATACACATAAGAGACAACAAGGTATCTTTAAGATCAGATTCTTTTCCAGTGTTCAATCCTGCCAGTCCTATATTTAAAGGATGCTAAATAAGTCCTATTGACTTTCTGAAAGTGATGTGTTAGTTCAAAAGCAAGGGAATTAGTCAGCAAACAGCTTCCTGTGTCTCCTCACCTTCCTGTGACACGTCACCGGGCAGAAGAAGGCTAAGCTGACACGTGCTATTCACCCTGTCCCACCATAATTGAGCATAGGCTTGTTTCTATGGGCAACTCTAAACTTCACTAGTGGTGAGAGAAGTTCACTGTGCTGCTGGATGTTCCTCAGATACAGAACTTTGAATATGCAAGACTTCTGGTCCCTTTAAAATAGATTATTTACTGGGAGACCCAGCCTGCAGCCTAAGCCATAGAGCTGACATAATTCAGGGTAACAATTAACCACAGCTAGCTCATTACTGCTACAATAATATTCCAAGCGCAAAGAAGCCACGTAAACCCCAAGAAAGATGAAACAAGGCCTCTCGGTTTAGCTTGAGGGCTGTGGTGTGTCTCCCACTGCTAAAATCCCTGCCCTGGCACCTCTGTGTGGTTATGGATGACATGAGACTTGTCCACTTCAAGGTGAGATGCCAGACAGGAGCTCCTGGGGGAGGGGATAGTGCTGACCTCCCTCCTGACAGGAAATCCCCAAAAAAGCATCACTTGTGAGCATCTCTTCCTGCTGCACAAGGAAGCACTATTTCTTGCCACTTTTATATTCTCTTTCTTTCCCATGAGTTATTTCCAGCCCTCCCTTGGTGTTTTAAAATGAGTGTTATTATATCAGTGCTGCCTTCAGCCATGGGCCTGGGCTGACCTCGCATGGGGGGAGGCAGGCTGGGGCTGCTGGTGCCCACCCCCCGCAGTGCCAGGCAGTCTCACAGCCAAATGCCTGCAGCCAAACCATCACGAACAACCTCTGCCAAAACTGGCCGAAAAACACTACCAGAACTGCCCTGATGCACCGCACACACAGTGATGAATATTTTATTGTTATTCCAGGAAAAGCTTTTAAAAGAGCACATGAGACAACAGTGGTGTGGGGCTGTCTCAGTGGCACAGATTAAAAATAAGTAATCTAGTGTCTACATGAAAGGACTCTCTAAATGAAAACATGGTTTCTTGAAACCATGGACCCAAACAGCTGACTTATTAGCAACACTGATCTTTTTAGATAACAGTTCTGGCCAGAAAAATGGCTTTGATGATGGCACAGAATACGAGTCATGAATTACAGAGATATTTCTGCTATGCAGAGGAGGAGATGGAGTTTTGCCCAACAATTATCCATGGTCTGACTTGGAAAGTCTCTTTGGCAGCGCGATGAATGTAATAACAAAGGCCTGATTCACCAACACCGATAACCAAATTGTTATTTCTAACACTCGGTAGCTCGAGCTCATAGCTGAGCTAGGGCTCTGCGGTTCTGTGCTGCCAGAAATAGCATCTCTTTAAGAGGAATCCAGGCAGGTATCCAGTTGGTATACATTAGCATGTTTACATTTTCAATTGGCCAACTACTGCAGAACAAACTAATGAGGCAGATGGTCTTATGGCTCCAGATATCCCTGTCTTTTCTGTTTGATCACCAGCTGACGAGCTCCCAGATTTTAGCACAGGGCATTCAAAGGCACGTCCACATCCCTGTGAAATGCAGGGAGCATGACCAGACCCTCAGAGGTGCCTGCTGAGCACTCCCCATGCTGGCATCTGGCTCTGTTTGGTTGCTGTTAGGGGTCAAGTGCCCCAAAAAATCTCTTTGCAGATGCTTTGGGAACAGATCAGCCTTCTCCCTGAGACTCACTTGCAGCAGCTGTTGGATATTCTTAAGTGGTCCTTAAGTCTCCTTCCACTATTTCAGCTAAGCTCTACTGTATATCAGTTGTTATTTAAAAAAGAAAAAAAGCAGAGCATCAGTCACTGTTTCTGCATGATAAAAAAAAAAAAAAAAAACAACATCTGGAAACGTCAGGAAATTGGTCATATAAGAAGCTTTGAAATTAGTTGGTAAAGTTGTACAGAGAGCAAAGCTTACTTATTCCAACTTCCAAATTTTGCAGATCACAAGAAAACCAGCTTATTCCTAAGGCAAAATATATACATAAACACACAGGAAAATCTGGTTCTGTGGTTTTCAGATACCAGCCTCCCTGTGCACCCCCCAAAAAACTGGCCTTTAAAATGAATGTGACTCATTCTGGAGCAGATTCTTAGAGCTGGATTAAAGTAATAGCTCTGTCAAGACTTCAATAGTATTAGTTGCTGATGCTGGAGAGTTTATAAAAACCGGGAGGGTTTAGCTGCTCAGAGCATCTCTTGCCCAGAGGCACTCCATGCTGGAGAACAGGAGTCCTTCTCCTCCAACTGGAAAATTCTGCCTCGTCACAGAATATCAAACACATGCTGTTAGCATTTCTTAGGTTAAGTCTTCTCAAAAGATAGCGCCAAGCACAAAAACTATTTATAATGTCACTTATTTCACAGAGAGGTTCATCATACTGGGAGCAGGTCAGGTTTTAAGCTCACGGGTACCAGCAATGTAATCATCCATGCCACCAACATTTTAATTTCTGGAAAAAAAGAGGGTTTTTTTTTTTGTCTTGGATTTTATATAAGTAAGAGCAGGAGTTCGTTTGTCATAGAAGATGATGGCAATTGACCAGAACAGCTTAGCAGGCGTAAGCAAGAGTTCTGCTATGATTATATGAAAAATAAAAATAAAACCACAAAAATAAGCTTTCCTTAAAGTATCATCTCTGAGATCTACCATAAATCTTTTTTTTTGCATACATCGTAGAGGTGAACGTCACTTTAAAGGTTAATGTCAGACAAATCTGATGATTTGAGAACGTTTCAGAGGGCACTGAGTCTACTGTAAATTCTGTATCCCAGTGTGAATTGTACTTGTCTCAATAAATCAGTGTGACACTGAAATGTTCCGCTTTCACAGCAGTCTAAGTAACATGCAAAATACCCATCACAAAAAGCACTTCTTGCAATGCTTCGGGATACAAGGTAATGCAAAAGGAAAATGCAGATAAACCATTTCATTACATATGCAATGTTGGTATTGTGTGCACCTCTTAGAAACCATGCAGTGCATTATTTGGCATGAAAATGCATGATCTAAAGTTGGAACATCACAGAAAACAATCAAAAGTGCAAATGTATGCAGTATTTTATGTTCTAAATAGAAGAGAGAGGAAACAGAGAGAGAATAGAAGAAGCTTAAAATACTGCCGATATGAGATATGCATTACCCGCTCTTGGTTAGCTTCAGCAGTTACCTCCACACACCTATTGCAATCTGTGAAAGATATTTTCCTACTTGACACGATGCATTTTCCCTTCCTTCCACATTTCCTGCATACAGCTTCCAAAACAAAACCGAAAACCTTGAAAAGGCAGATCCTGCGTTACAATTTTGGCTCATATTTCAAGGAAACACCGACTTAAAACACAAAAGCTGACTGTCAAAGGGTTAAAAACTTAAGTGTGTCACATTTTACACATAGAAATTTGCTCTAATAAAGGACATTGAAACGGAAGGAGCCACAAAGGCTGAAGAAACACATCTCCTGCAGCAAGTGAGACAGGAGACAAACGAACCCCGTAGCCTCGCTAAGAAGGAAGATCTGTTTTATTTTACTTACCAGCATTATCCATTTTCCCCCCTCGGTATTCAAAAAGCGGAGTTGCCCAGAAAAGCAGCCGGCACGGTCTCCCTCTCGCTAATGAAGCTGGCTGCCCTTCTCCTGGTTATTAGACCTTGCTGGCAGTCAGAGCATACTTCATGCACTGACTGCAGTAGACATCACCAGGAAATTTATATCTCCAAGGATGACAAACAGCCATTAGCTCCATTATAGGCTGATTAAGATTGTGTGAGCCTATCAAGTAGATACTTAAATCCCCCAGGGTTTTACCTCTTCGGGGAGAAAACAAAAGAACTCCAAGCCTATAATATTGAATATACGCTTCTGAAAAGTAAAAGCAACACTAATGAGGATGTGTTTAATGGGTAGGGAGGCAAAACTTTAAATAAAAAAGGGGTATGACTACAAAGCAAAGGGCTATGATTTTTCAGTGACGCAACAGAAAAGTTTTAAGGAAATAAAGGGGAAGGAACCTACGGCTGAGAAGCGTTAGGTTAGAGCGCAATCTGCAGCCCTCAGCTTTGGCTGTGCTTTAAATCCTACAAGTTCTGCACCTGATGTTCCCTGCTGTCCGCGAGAAACACAGTAGATGTCAATTATTAATTGTCTCGAGGCATCCATGGTTAAACTTTCATAGCTAAATGTAAGCAAAGAGTGAAAAGTAACAACAGGGCTTTACTTCTGTCAGTGTTAAAGTAACAGCACGCTGGCTGCTGCAGAGACGAGGCTCAACGAAATCTGAATGACATATGCTGAGATTAACAGATATTGCATCTAAACTTCCAACACCGTGCAAGTCTCTGATGCATAGAATTTTCCCCCATAGAAATAAACAAAACCAGAATAGACTTCTAAACTTCTAGAGTTTTCTCCCTATTAATGAATATACATATATATATATATTTCCAATGAACAATCTCTTTTCTGGCAGCAGAGGGTGAAGGGAAGCAGTACCTGGAGGGTACCAGGAAATGTCGGTATCAGTCCCACTTTGCCACTGATTTTATATGTAACCCTAAGCAGAGCATTTTGTGCTACAGTGTCTGCTCAGTAGTGAAAAGGAGAGCACGGTACACACTGAATTTGGTGAAGTGCCTTGGTGAAACAGAATGTCACAAAGTACTACATAAATGTCACAATGTCCTTACAATATTTTTCCTTCCTTTAAATAATTCACTGGGTACTCCAATTCTCTCCACTGCAATGGAAAATAAATACATATTTTTTGTCTGTACCATATTGACACGAAACTCCTCAGCCTAGAGCTGCATCACATGAGCAACAAAATGCATCTTCCATTCATCACCCCTTCACTGCCCCTCTGATCTTATTTGTCCTTTTTAAATGTTCAAAGAAAAGACAGTTGCAGCCCTGATCTATTTACACTGATAAAGAAGTGGAGAGAATCAATGGCTGAGAGCTAAAGTCATCAGCAAGAATGGAGAATATCTAGGGCACACTGGATGTATTCCATATTACAGAAAGGAAGCGCTTGGAGGGCTAAGGAGAGAATAAAGACTAGAAATCTGTCACACTTCATATTAAGGTTCTATTTATAAGTGGCTTATAAAGAGCTTATATAAAAAAAAATAGAAGCTGTCATGAGCATGTTGCATTTACTCTGTGTTTCAGATAGCTGAAATCGCATCAGTGCAAGAGGTTAAAAATGACCAATAAGGAGCTTATTTGCCTTCTGGATGCTGTATCAGTTAGTAACAATTGATTAATGTGACAATTGAAGTTATCGGTTTATGAGCATCTGATGAAATCTAGGAGCACTAATCTGGAGGAGACAAGGTGGGCACCTGATAGATGAGCCATCACGTGTCTGCCCAGAGCGTGCCCAGTTCTCAGAAGGGCAGAAGGGCATAAATGCATCTTAAATCCTAACAACTATGCCAGTGCTTCGTGCTGGCTAAAGCTAAGAGGGGTTGGTTTTGAATTCAGTCTGTTTGCTTTGAGTTTCACTTGGACTACACACTTGGTTTAGCCACCAGGCAATGGTGCAGCTGGAGGAAACCAGTCCCAAGCTTGGTGTCTGGGGACACAGATGGGCAACAGCCTGTGCCCAGGAACCCAAGGGAGATGCAGAGCTGCACCTCCTCAGAGCCATGGCAAAAGAAGAGCTCCAGGCGGTGACTGTTTCCATATAGCAAGCAGGGTCCCAGTGTGCGTACCATGGCTGAGCCCCACCTGCAGGGCCAATGGCCCGCATGGCATCCCCACAGGGTACTGGTCTCCAGCCACACGGAAGAGACCTATGGGAGCACACCACGGTCCCCTTCCTGCCCACACACAAGCTTCCTGCTAAAGAAGCCCTAGAAGATGACAATGCCCATCCTGCCAGGCAATCCAGATGTAGCCACAGCTTCAGGTCAGCTGAGGTTCATGACTGTAAGGTGCTAACTAAAGCGTGGAAGTCTGAGTTGCAACAGCTTGATAAGCAATGAGTTCAGGTGCTTCATCAGGGCTGTGTGACAAGTAATCATTTATTAACTCTTGAAAGCTAACTATAAATGGAAAATTAATATGATATGTGACCTATATCTCTGCCGTCTGAACAGAAAATATCTCACCAGAAAGCTTCCAAAAAAAGAAAGCTTCACAAAATACATGACTTTTTTTTTTTCTTGTAGGCAACTAGATTATTGCACAGGAATTAACAATTATGTATGATCAGATGCAGTTAATACCAGATCAAAGCCCTATCTCCCTGACTGCACATGGGCAAAGGAAACGTACAGGCTGCAAGTGATATTTAAAAGGTAAATATATGTATATTCCAGGCATAAACTTATCTAACCTTTAAGTACAGAGTAGGTGCATCACAGTCTATAGTTGAATGATACCACAACATCTCAGTCTGCTTAAGGTCAGTTTGGGATAGGAGTGGAAAAGACCAAGCCTGCAGCAGTCCAAAGGTTTCTTTCCTCCTTCCCAAAGTCTCACACTCTGTCAACCCATTGCACAGTTTCCTTCAGCTGTGAGGTAGTCCTGCCTTACCATTCATTTCACCCACAGGCATGTAAGACCTGGGTTCAACCCTTTGCTCAACTGGACACTTGCTGAGCGACTTTGTGCAAGCCCCTCCAGCATCAGGCCTCCTGCAGGAACGCTTTATGCTGTGCTGCTCCCTGCACCTAAGCTGTGTGGGGATAAACATGCTAGAGGCAGTGTGAGACCCAATGGCACTGCATTAAAAGCTGATGGAGCAGCTAACTTGGACAATCAGTGCCACTTCCTCAAGAAGAAAGCACTGTGAAGTACACTGGAAGCACAGCTAATGACACAACAGCCTAACGATCCTGTTCTTCAGTGTACCTGATGTACACAGCCTGCTGCAGTAATGACATTTTGCTCCTGGGAAAATCAATGAGGATTCACAGAGGCTCAGCAGTATGCCTAGGTAAGAAGTAAATAGAGAAAGCAGGGTAAACAGGTATCTCACTGCCCAGCCATCGCAAACACTATAAGCCAACAAACCCTTGGAATCAATGCAGACCTTCAGCTGTGGTGTTTCCAGTCATGAGAGAGGCGCCTGAGAATACATGTAGAAAATGCAGAACCTGGCTTGGTTCGGAGCGGATTTGTCACCGCAAGGACCTGACTCGGTAAGATTCCATTCTGGGCAACGTGTTTCACTTCACTTGCACTGTGTCTGTTTCTTCCCACACAACAACAATTGTGCAGGTGTCTCTGGGAGAAGTTGTACTTATTTTTAGATGCTGTGGGTTTTTATAGCCAACGCCAACACTAAATACACGTCTTCATGCGATTCTTCTGAGCACCCACTGAGTCCCAGGCCAACGACCATTGAGTACCTGGGATCTGTGGCCCCTCAAAAGGTGTTTCCTTCCGTGAAGTATCTGTCTGCTCTGCCAGTGGTGAGGCAGTTCCACAGGCGAGAGAGGGAAGAACGCTTTGAAGGCAAAGGAATGGACTTTGCTCAAACAGATCCCAGTCTCACAGCCAGTAACAAAGGTTGCCTCTTACCACAAAAGGATGCTTTGCACAACACACCAAAACCTTTGATTATTACTCACATTCTTCAGGCCTTAGGTATATGAAAACCACCCCTCCCCTGGCACATTCTTGAAGATTGCAAGGCAAAAAGGAAAGCCTCTTGAGGAAATGGTGAACTGAATACCTGGAACATGTTTTCCTGCCGGGGCCTCTCATAAAGCCTTCCCTAAGCCTCAGCAGCAATTCCCAGCTTCAGTGGCAGAAGTGTTTGCCAAACACCTTCTCCCAGACTCACAAAGGTTAAAGAGTTTGAGAGCAGGACAGGGAAAAGCAGAAATTTTCTTTGCCTGGGAATAAGCTGCATTTCAACTTGGAAATGTTGTTCATTTGCTACTCTAAGTGCAGAGAAAGCTTTATGTTGCTGAGAAAACAACAGGAGCCTTTTGTTCCCCAGGCGGATTTTATCCTTGAGCAGCCCAGCCAGATACAAAATTGTGATTCTTGTCTAAAGCTGCAAGGGGAGAAGCAGCACCACAGAAGCCAACAGATTTAAACTGATACAAAACAAGAAGAGAGTGGGATCCAGACCGCAACGTGTGGTCTTTGTAGGTGGGAATGTTCGCAGCACAGATGGGTTTGCAGAGGGAGCAGGAAGGGGCTTGGCACAGCGGAGCACGGTGCAGGCAAGCAGAGGCAGTGGGAGGGAAGGCAGAGACATGGGGAGGGGT
The DNA here is from genome assembly GCA_024606505.1 of Aquila spilogaster. Taxonomy (NCBI): domain Eukaryota; kingdom Metazoa; phylum Chordata; class Aves; order Accipitriformes; family Accipitridae; genus Aquila; species Aquila spilogaster. The sequence goes on along the minus strand of JANHGO010001246.1, from coordinate 21,200 downwards.
GGAGAAAGAGGATTCAGCATGTCATGAAGCAGGGTGCTCAGCAGGAGATACAAGCAAGGACAAGAAAAGCACCTCTACATGCTCCATTATTTAAGTAAATTCTAGCTTATTTCTGAAGCAAACTATTTACTTTAGGAAACTCATATCTATAAAGCAGTGTGGTACGGGTTTGGTTTCACTCTTCCAGAGGCAGGAGGTATTTGTGATGACCAAGTGGGAAACAACCAGAAAAGCAAGCACTTATTTGTCTCCTTTAGTTTTCCCATCAATTCTGCCGTGGCATCACTCACCTGGCTGCCCACCCAGCCGTGGAAACTTTCTGAGGTGTGCTTGAACAAGTTATGTCAAGCCCTGACACAACCCAAACTTAGTTATATCATATCTGAAAGACCTGCTGATGTGACCACAAACACGACTGCCCTGTAGGATACAAGTGCCCCAAGCAGGCATGTCTTCCACTGAATTGCAATGTGTTTACCCTCAGAAATCAAACAAGTCAGTTTGCTAACTGACATCTCCCTAAAACAAAAATGACTTGGAAAAAGCAAATGGCTATGGAGGAATTGGGGCTGTGGTATTCCTCATTACTGTGAGGGTGATTGAGCATTGGCACAGGTTGCCCTGACAGGTTGTGGAGTCTTCTTTAGTGGAGATATTCAAAAGCCATTTGGACACAATCATGGGTTAATGTCCCCTAGGGGACCCTGCTTGAGCAGTGAGTTGGATGAGATGGTCTCCAGAGGTCTCCCTACCAACTTCAGCCATTCTGTGATTCTGTGATTTACAATTGCTATCATTGCTGTTCATCTGTAAATACAACATATTGCTCACAGAAGTGAATTCTGTCAAGCAAACTGAAATAACCTCTCTCCCTTTCTCTTTAAATATCACAAACAAGTGCACTGAATCATGTTGCAGTTCCTTACATCAGAGCATGGCCTTTGCTATCCAGAGTGCTAGATTAAATTCAGGCATAGGAAAGAGGGAAAATCAGAGCAAAATAAGAATTTTGAGTATGACTGCAGAGTAGCAGGCTGATATAATCCTTGGTGTTATCCAGTAATAAGAAGGGATAGAAATTCTGTATCCTTATGCAAAATGCAAAATAAATTCCTGGACTCAAAACCCATTTTATGGACTGCAGACTTCCCACACCTGAGCTAGGCAATTATAAAGCCTGTTTACAAGATGTTCTGGCTGTGAAAATCCATGAGCATCTTCGCATGTTCTGAAACCACCATGGTATTTGTCTAGATGCAATATTTGTGTTTGGGCAGATTTTACGCAGAGAGGCAAAACTGAAGCTCTGGATACAAGGACAGGCAGTCTCGGATCTCATTTTATCTCTGGCTTTGTCATACTGTGACTGGTACAGCAACACCTTACTCTCAGCATTTAACAAAATGGGGATCGTTCATATGCTGCAGCCTTCCACTGCAGTGTAGGAAGTGAACAAATATTTTGAGTCGTAAGGGACAAAGCACCAGAGAGGCCATTTGGTCTGGCACAGAGTTACAGTAAGAAACAATGTTTGGAAACTGAGAATAGGCAAGTTGATGGCTATCAAGTAGATACTTGAAAGCAAGTATCTATTGCAGCAGCAAATATGATTAAGCTACCAAGGCTATCAGTGGATTTTCTGTCTCTGGAGGTCATCATTTCATGACTGGGTGTCTTCTGGATAACACCAATCAAACATCGGTTACTGAGCTCAACAGAAAGGTACATGGGAGTGATTTAAGGGCATGTATCGCACAGATTGGACCTAATAACCCCTCTGACATTAGCGCTATAAATCTATGTGAGAAGGCCAGTCTTCATTATTTGTGCTGAAATGAAATACTAGGCTTCTATCATGCCTTAACGACTGCACATAATAGATTTACAAAACATTTTACCCTTCTCCTTATCTCAGGATCTTAATCTTAGCTTCTGCCCACCACTTTTCCTCTTTTTTGTTCTGCAGATTTCTCTCTTGGAGTTTTATGTACAGAAGAAAGAGAGGGAATTTAACCTTATTAAGAAGAATAAATGTAACCTTCTTTCCTTTCTACTGTAATAAATGCTAACAGATAATTCAGGAATGGAAAACAAAGGAGAGCCAATATATCGTGGTCTGAGGAGCTGAGGTGAGATCTCACGCACAATGAAGCCAAGAGCAAAACTTCCATTTTAGTGAGGCCATAAAATGCACATAAAATGTGGTCAGGCTTGTGTTAAGGCTAGGGGACATTCTGAGTACGTGAGTTTGTTTTAAGGAATATGAGTAAAAATACATGGAGGAAGACTTAAGCACGGAATAGAAGAGCTCATTTGAGATGTATATTGACATCTGGCTTAATCCCTCTCTCCTACTTGGAGCAAAATTTAGGAAAGTGAGAACTAGACAATTATCGCTAAATGCTTTTCACCCTTAGGAAAATGATAAATTTAACAGCGAGACAGAAATCCTTGAAAACTGATGAACTGACAGTGTGAATAGTCTGTACGATATGCACTGTACATTTTCCCAGACAACCTTTGCCTCTTTGGAGGCTGGCATTTTGTAACTTTGTTCATAAAACAGTAATCAGAACAAACATACATTAAAACCAACCAGAGGAGACACTTGGCAAGATCCACTAAAGACAGTTATAATTTCAGTTCATTTCCTTCCTATCTCTTCTCCTGAGGTCCAGCTTATTATCACAGCACTCTCACTGTTGATCTTCGTTGGCTTTTGTATTCCGTTCTGTACATGAAAAAAGGAAAATCCATCAACCAGGAGTTGCCATTAAATAAAGGAGCAGTTGTGTGCTGCCAGATGTTCTGCAATGTTTGAAAACAAGAGAACTGCAGAAGAACCCAACCATGGGACAGTGCTTGAGTGGATTTCACTAAATGACTTTAAAAGTTACCTAATTAGCTATATTTAGATATAAATTTAATTTCTATACTATTGAAATGGAATTGCATTCTCTCTTAATTGCAGCTTCAGTTCCACATAGAGGGTATCCACTTTACCCACATGAAATCCAAGTTATGGCATCTGTCTGAGCAACTGGTATCTGTATGAGGTTTGCGGGACACATGTCTCACCTGTTCAAGTTTAGGATTACCGTTACTTCAGCCCTCAATCTGCCATGGATTTGTGAAGGTTACTTTCCTTCCACATGGGTGGGAGCTGAAGCTGAACAGGATGTGTAACTACAAAATGTGCCTAAGTGGGTCAGCCTCTGTCATGCCTGCAGAGACCCCTGAAGCAACGAACTCATGTTTTTCCCTATGTCTGATTCACCTGCTGCTTTCTGATTCAAGGTGAGATATTTATGCACTAGATCTACCTGAGCAACCTGCTCAAGGGATCCACCCAGACTAGCATCACAGCTACTGCCAGTATGAGGTGCTTCACACATTCACAAGAGGATATTTCTTTTTAATGACTAACAGAGCCTGACTTCTCAAGTGCAGAAAGTGTAGTAAATCAATTGCCTGTTGATGTATGCATCATTTAACCCTCAGTAGCCCTGTTAGTTATACAAATGTCTGTGTTCTCTTTGACTTCTGTTAAGCTCCTGTTCTCAGTGCTTTAGGTACTTGCATAGAGGACTGCCGTATCTTGTGCAGCTTGGTGATTTTCTAAAATCAGCAACAAGAAATGCTGAAATATACCTCAAAGGTAATGAAATGACAGGTATCTTTTAATTCTTAGAAAAATACGTTTGCCCCGAAAGAGGCTAGCAAGTAAAAATCATTATTTTTCTATTGTGTTTTGAAAATGAGTTCGTTTGCATGAACTTACATGACAAACACAGAGCCAAACTGATATCTGCAAAATCCATCAGATGAACTGGCAAGCTGGAAGAGTGCCATATGCAAGTGTTGGGAAAATATACATTAGAGAGAATTAGTTTTTGGTGAATGAACAGACAAGGTAAATATTTTCCAGCTCAGGATGCAGTTGCGTCACCATAGGCGGTACTTTAGGCCACAGCTGAGCCAATATGTCAGAAGAAAAATGACCTCCGACAGTAGTTTCAGGTAACAACGCTGATAATTCATCAGCTGAAGGTTTTTAACTTGAGACAAAACTATAACAGTGCTCCACTGCATACAGAGGCAGAGGGTAAACTGCTGTTGATGCAAGCAGAGAACGTGAACTGCTCAGAGGTGTACCACAATAAACGCAGTGACACTATAAGACTAGTTTGAAACCTTGGGAGCTAATGCTACTTTCCTCAAAAAAATGCGTGTCCAGGTAAGAAGAGCAGGAAGATCAGAAATCCGACCGAGGATGCCACAGTGAAGCCAGAAGAATTTTGGATAAACAACCCAAGGAAAATCTAGGGAGACCTTCTACACCAAATGCCACCTGAAAAGGGCTGAGCTGCAAGCAACAAAACTATGGCCTTTTGTTTGACCTGCTGTTTGTCCTGCTGTCTTCAGGGAAACAGAAGCTGGTGTACAAACAGATGAAGGAATCAAAGAGCTTCCTTATAACAATTCCGCCTCCTAACTGAAACAGTGTGTGAGATTGCACAAGCATTCAAAAAGGGGCCAAATACATATTACAGGTCAGTTTGTGATACGTCTTTCCTTCCTTAGTTAGCTTTTACCCAAAATGTTCTGTTCACTGTAACATGCCTTTCACCTGAGCATCCAATCCCAGGGTGTCATGCAAGGCAGTTTAATTCCTTTTGTGGCAAACAAGTCAGCACTGTGTTCATAGGGTGGTAATCAGACCTAAAAAGAACTCCAAAGTGACATTCGTATGGCATTGTTCCTTCTATTTCCTCTTTACAATAGCACCCACTTTCATTTCAGTGCCTATGTGGTGTGCAATCTAGGATGCTGTAATTAACTACTGAACACAAGCCTTTATATTAAGGCAGCAACAAAGGTGTAGGATGAAAAACGATGTATCCTGCTTCATTTATTTCTAAAAATAACAACATTTCATCAGGAACATGCTGCTTGCGTTTGCCCAGAGAGTGTACTTAGAAATGAAGGAAAAGCTGCCCTCTTGAGAGGGATATGAAAAGCTCATTAAAGCTGTTACAAAAGGTGGTTAGGTATTTTAGAGCTACACTACCCTTCTCTTTACATTGCCGGGTAGAGAAGTATTACCTGCTTTGCTTTGGTGAAGAAGACAGTGGTATAGAGGGATCCTGAAAAAAATATTTGAAATATTTATTCTTATCTGCATTATTAATAATGTTTGAATTATTAAAATGTAATGAATTCGAAATAGCCAATTCCTTCACTTCTAATATCTTTTTCCTTTGTCACTGCCACCAGTGTAGGAAATGGGATTACAATGGAAGTTGTTTCCTCTTTTATTCCCGATTTCCCATTTTGGTTTTCAAGCACAGGCGTACTGGCTTCCAATAATTCCCTTCCTCCAAATTTCTTTCTGTTTAGACATGTGGGCATATGGCACAATCATACACAGCTGTAACTTCCGAAACTTTCTTCTCTTACTTGCCCTCTCAGGCCACAGGTTTTGAATTTGGGGAACTCTAAACTCCCACAGTTGTAGTGAGAACACGAAATGGTATGATTCTATGCAGTAGTTGCAGAATCCCTCCAAAGCTTTTTTTTCCAAATATGCTTATTTTAAATCCACGCAAAAGCATAGTATTGAGCACAAATTATTGACAGCAATGAGCCTTTCAAGCGTGTTGGAATTTTACCCACGCCTTTTACCCATGCTTTATATGAAAATCAGCCCAAAGGATGAGTATGTTTGAGCTCTTGAAGACTGTTTTGATTCCCTGTGTTGTCCTCTCAAACGCTAGCAACTTTTCTGGCTTGCTAACATTTGCAAATTACGCAAGGGTATTTTGTATTCCTACATTCAAACCAAAACTAAAGAACTGAGTAGAACTGGGTCAAGGACAGCCCTCTGTAAGATTCTACTTGAGATGCCCTTTTAATCTGACAGAAAACTACTGAGATATATTTTTGAGAGAAGTTTATCCAACTGTTGTACACCCACTTAGTGGAGATTGCATCTAGTCCGTTCCCTTAGCTCATGTTTAAGTGTGGCCCTGTAGAACAGCCTCAAAACCCCTCTGAAGTCAAGACATGTCAAATCGAGATATAGCTAGCATTTTCCTTCAGTAGGACATTTAACCCTCTAAATGCAGAAAATCAGATTGAGTTGTCGTACATTTGGTCTCATTTAATTATTGACTTTGATCTTCCAAGTGCTTGCTAATAATTCAACATATCTCATTCTGAAACTGATCTGTGATGAAACTGAGTATATCTGCTCTTGATCTTTTGTTACTAAAAACCACTCCAGACCAGGGCGCTGTCAAGCAACAGTAATTTGCAAAACACCCTCCTAAAGAGCCAGAGTCCACTGAGCTATGTGGCCTGGATCTGTGCAGCAAGCTCAGCTCCTTCGCTGTGCAGCGGGGTCCTCTGCTGCAGCTGTGTACAGAAATAAAAAGAAATCAACGTCAACAATCCATCTCATCCCTGAAAATCCTACAAACTAAGCACAAGGACCCATAGAGAGGCCCAGTAAAAACAGACGGAACAGACAATGTAAGTGAAGTGGTTATCAAAAATCAGTTGAAATGGTACAAGCTCTCAAGCTGCTGCCACGTGGTTAACAAGATAGCCTGGCAGAGATCAAATTGATTTTAAAAGACTGTGCTTGTTCTGTATATTTCAGTGAGCCCATATTAAATAAAGGACCAATTCTTCCAGTGCTTATTCATGTGAGAAATCAACCACACAGTCCAACCACCCTCTGCACAGCTACTCTAGTCCTATAACACTTCAGCAATATTTTTTGTCACTTTGTATTAATTTTGCCATGCATCATCTAGGAAGAAATGTTTAAAGGTATTTAAAGAAATAATATCATTTTTTGAACTAGGCCAGTCCTCAAAGAGGCTCTCATACTACAGATTTAACTATCACACTTCCATTTGATGAAATAAAAGCTGAGTGCAATAGGCAAACGTTCTAATCTGCTTAGCCAAGACATACAGATTTTCTGCTACACATCTCCCACTGCCTTTAATGTCCAAATCAAGAACTAAATCACTTTGGAAATGTTCTGAGCAGCTAACATTAAAAGAAATGTCTGGATGCTACGTTGTCATAAGGTTGCAACAAGCAGTGAAGTAGGCCACCTTATTTATTGCATCTTTAGGTCAAGGATGTATCTGAATCCAAAATAGGTTAGTGCCTAACATCCAAATCAGTAATGAAACAATTATGCTGTTAATATCCTGACATAATGATAGTGTGTCACAAGGATACAACTACATATTTTGAGACCTGGATGGAACTAGACGATGGATGGAACTAGACTCCAATAGTCCAGGACATGAAGATCTTCCACCCAGACTGCCTGTAAGTTTTCAGAAAGCTGGCAGCAGTCCTGTCTATTCTTGAGCCACTGGAGTTGAAAGACACCAAGCATTTCTTGTGGTTGCTGTAGAGTGAGGGAATCTGGGCTCCTTAGTCTTGGAGACGGTACAGTGGCTCTTCAGGGGTTGCTGGAAGTATATGACTTCTGAGATGCTTATATTCAACTGGGATTCAGCTAATAAGATATTTTAAGGGTGCTTTCCCCCCCCCTCCCCCATGTTAAATTCATCTGCACATATCTGTGGAAGGTGGCCAGGACTTACAGATGTAATTTACTGGACTTTGATTTTGTTTGTACTACTATAATACCATTATTTGGTAGGCCATGTAGTACATTCTATAAAACTGACTCAGTGAAAAATAACTGAGACATTTTCATGATCACTTCAGCCAACACTGGATAAATTATTGAGAGACGTTCTGGTAATTTCGTAAGACTGTTCTTTTCATGTTCCATTTAGAAAATAATAAAGCATGAGGATATGGCATGGAAAAACTGCTTTTGATAACTTGTAGTTATACATATAGTGTTTATACCTGTATTTCTTCTCATGCAAAAACAATTCAGTTGCATGCGTACCAGCATACATGAATGCTTTGATGTTATTTTTGATATTTATCAATTGTACACGAACCACTTAGAATTATCAAGGTGTTTATAATGAAACACAGTCTAAAAGCAAAAACCTAAGCAGGCCATCCTCCTTCAAGAATAAATAAAGAAAAAAGCATATATATATATATATATATATATATAGCCACAAAATTGCTTTTAGATTGGAAATAATGTGTAACGTTTCTGTTTTAGACTTCCGGGGAAAGTCATTCCAGTTCCAGAATTCATGTGCTGGGAGAAGGAATTCTTATATTCAGACTCTTTCAAACCAGTCGAAGGATTCTACATCTCCTTTAGTGCTGCATACGTTATATTTAAACCTCTAGCAGGCCAGGAAAATGTCAGGGAGAGCAGCATCTGCTTCAATGCACAATGCCAATGAAGGTCCTAGATGTGTGTTTCTGAATATATCTTACAGATCCCACTGAGCTTCATTTTAGAAAAGACTACTTCAGAGTTCAGTGTATACAAAAAAAATTGTCTGATTCTTTGTAGTGGTTTCTTTTTCAGAGGACTACATGATAAATGAACAACTCAGCCTGAGGGTCTGCATTTACCATCTGGCTGTGAGCGGGGTCAAAGCACTCTGTACAAATACTGGAAAACCTGGTTCTAATTAAAGCAGACTTCTCTCATAATGAGTCAATGTCCAGGTGGGCAACAGGCTTCCCACAAAGAATAATAGCTCCTGTTAGCTCCCAGACAGTACAGACAACAGCCCTCACTCACCTGCTCCTCAGCAGTTTCTTTGATGGATCAATACAGAAACTGCAAGCCTGGACCAAAGTACAGCAGAATCAATACTACAAGGAGATCCCGTTTCAGCGGGGCAACCGATAATGTCCAGCCTGCAGCATTACCTGGGCTGAGTGAAGAGCAACGACTGATAAAAACATTCTGTATCTTTTAAATGTACACTTTATGGATTAAGTAAAAAAAACAACAACAACAACAACAACAACAAAGAAAGCCTTCAGGAAATTTAAAACAATGCGGTGCTATCTGATCCCACTTCAGTTTTATGCTCTTAAATACAGCTGAGTTTGCATTTAAAGACACTGAAACTAATAATGATTCTGCTGGGTATCCATCCCCGAAACAAAACTGGCTCAGAGTGGTCTATTAATTCTGCTGCAGTGGGGCTTGTGACTTGACAAACGCAGCCTACATTTTAAATCCTCCGCTTCACAGGAAGGGCCAGCGATCCAGGCAGCAAAGCATTCGTCAATCGACATAACAACCGCCCCATCTAGCGCACCAGCCTCGCAGCAGCCTCGTCTCATCTGCAGCAAGCAGCTTCCCCCAGCAGCCCATCTCGCAGATGGGGAGCTGAAACATCTGGACAGATGTGTGCAGGCAGCGAAGGGTGACACCGAGGGGGAGGTGCTGCAGGCGCAGGGTGTATGCTTTGCACTGATAAATCTGGGCATCCTCGCGAAAGCCAAAAAGCTTCTCCAACTATTTTTTTCCCATTTCCCTGTTCCTACAGCAGGAAAGCTAGCTATGTTGTTTGGCCTTGTGAAACTGGAAATATCATGAACAAAAGCAATAGAATGCTCCATTTCCTTACACATTCTTTATAGATGAAAAAAAGAAAAAGATTACTCACATGAGGGACACCCTTTCCTTTTCAAGAAATTCTATAGTGCAAATAAATGGATTAAAAATACCAGCCTGAAGAATGAAGGGAGCAGACCCAAAAGGCGGTTTGTTGGGAATAAAGTGGGAGAGGCAGAGAAGAATCAAATTATTTTTCTAAGTTAAAAAAAAAAAAAAAGTCATTTGCTCTGTTTGTGGACATAATAGTGGGACCACTAAAGAATCACCAAATAATTGAAGTAATTCTGTTCCTGCTGTGGTTCTTCCATGTTTTAAACCCTCTCCATTTTCCTTTGCTATCTGAGTCAGTACTTTTTCCCTCCCAGATTTTCCAACACCCTTCCTAATGTTTTTGATACCATAATAAAAGCAGTAGCTGAATAGAGGGTAGTTATACCCCTCACATCAGAGAAGAATCAGTGATCCTCAGTACCACTGCCAGGAGGAAGACATGGGAGTAGCTCATCCTTAGCTAGGTGAAGAGGAGGCTAGGCCCAGCCCTCATCCCCCAAGGAGACCCTATGGCATGAAGCTAGGCTGCCTGGAGGTGTTCCTGCTCCTCAAGTGTACTTTTATAGGGGTTTTACAGAGGAAGAAGTAGAAGTCACTATATAACTTCACCTACTTTGAAATGCTTCCAGATGCTTTCCACTTGCTTCTTGTTTCATTTCCCTTGGAAAATAATCTCTCAGTACTTAGGATCACACATTTATTTTGACAATTACTAAGCCTGTACAATCACAAAACGTGTGATTAAGGACTGCAATATTGAACTAAGTGTCACTTTGTCTTTGTAAAGCACTGCAAAGGGACCTTCCTGGGATAAAAGCTGCAGCAATGTACTGCAGACTGAGCCAAAGCCCTTTGAAGACCGTAACAGTACTGCCAGCCACAAGTGTACATGAATCGGGCCTCCAGAAACACGAGGATGACAAAGAAATTCTATTATAACTTAATTTAGAAAATAGATTAAGAAAATAGAACAGTTGATTTCTGCATCTCTTGTTCAGTGCTGTTACAGAAATTTCTGGGCTCAGAGCAAAAAAATATCAGGAAATTACCCTCTTCAGAGCAGTGCCGAAGGAAGATACAAGGAAGGAAGACAAGCATGGAATTTTGGTTCCCTGAAACATGCTGGTCTTTGCTGCAGGAGTCCTGAGTGTCAGCGTGAATCACATGGACATCCGGCATCTACCAAATGCCAATGGAACTGGCTTCTCATTCCTCCTCAGTACAATTACTAAACTAGAGAAATGATGTTTGTACTAATCCCACGTTGCCTCAAAACACGTAAGCCATTGCTGCAACAACTCTATTTCAAGAAAATTAAGCTCCCATTAAAAAATGGAAATTAGAACTACTGGAAGGCATGCAGATTTTGATAGCTTTTATTGACACTTAAAAGGATTAGTATCAGAAACCATTTGCATGCATTTTTCAAACTCATATCCTTTTTATGTGCATAGTCTGAAGTACCTAATTCTGAGTCAGAGAGAGATGCATATTTGCCATTTGCAGAGGTCCTTCTGGACTTCCTCTCTGATTGTTACGATAATCAATGTTTTTACAAAAAGTTTTTGAATCAAATGTCATTTGCTTCATACGTGATATGCATAAGGTTTAGTTTTCTGACTTATTTCCACTATGGGGTGTATGTAATTGAGACAAATTCACCGAAGCAGAAGTGTGGAGTTCCAATAAGCATTAGAATTCAGTTCATTAATCAGCACCTGAATTAAAATCTCCTTGGCATCACATCTTCAAAATTAAGTTTAGATGGCAGACAACGTTTAGTTGATGGACTTCTTACTGCCTAGAATTCATCTTAATATCACTTAAATATTCTAAATATTAATCTAAATTCATGTAAGCTTATGTTTATCTCAACCCTATGGTAAAGGGGAGTGTAACACAACTCTTGAAAACACAGAGGAAGAATTTCCTTTGGTTTTGCACTTTCACTTCTCTCATCTTGTTGTCTGCTATTTCTTGGCTTCTCCAGATTTCTTCCCATCTCATTTGCTTTCCTTTTCCTTTAAAGAGGATGGAGAGGACACTCTGCCACAGACAGAAGGACACTGATGTGGCTCTTCCATCCAGCCAAAACGCAAGATTCATCTTGCCTTCTTAACCGACAAAGCACTTGGCCTAAACACATGATAATAAAAGCCAAAACAAAACACATCACCAAAACCCAAACAAACAAACAAAAAAGCAAACAAACCACCACAACTGCAAAAGACCCTGTTCTTTGCCACTGAGAAACCATTTCTTTTCACACCCCTTTTAGTGCGTTTGCAGTTTTGCTCCAAGTGCCTACAGCAGGGCGGTTTCCCCTGGTTCTCCAGCTGAATAAATCTCACTCCCCTTTCCACACATCCCCGTCTATGCCTGCACTGCTTTTCCACTCTTGGCCTAGAACTAGGACAACCAGTATCTTCTTAGCCACAGCTTTTACAAATTAATGCAATAAAGCTGCAAAAGCTGTGTGCTCCACCAAGTTATTTTTACTTGACAGAAACTGATGATACCAGCCTGTGTACTTCTTGCAGTAGATGACTTCTTGTTTTAATAAACGACAACTTCTCCAGTGAAGTGCAAAAACATGCCAAATTGACAATATAATTACGTGTTCTGCTTTGAACCAAGTTTGAAGGCGCAGGTCACTTTCTCATAAAGAGAAACATGATTAATATGTGCACTTACGATGATAATAAATGCTCTTTTACAGTTTAAAAATGTTTTTCTCTAGTTCTGTCCTAGAGGAAAACCTAATGTGCCACGCACCCAGTGCTGAACATCAATACCAGAGAAATGGGTGCTGTTGTGAGCTGAAATCGTCTACACAGTCGTATATACATTAACATGCTCAGTATGAGAAGATTAGACAAATCTCAAGTTGATTACTTAAATAAGAGGAAGTTCGGAAAATTAATGCATTAGTCCTTTGGAAATCTTTCTCCAAAATTATTTTTGCTATTTTCAAATAAGAAATCTTTTGTTTAATTCTCAGCTTCCAAAGAATAAGACGAAATTCATAGCAGATGTGCCTCCGAAGACTTATATAGCTGGGTGGCAGCATACTTTCTGGTTTTGTTATTTGCTGAAATAAACATTATGTGAAATATTGCCATTCAGTTTTGTTTGCAGCAAGACATAACAGGAAGACATCTTCTAAAAAAGTTCAGAGCCCCAAAGTCAAAAGGATGAAGAGAGATGCTGCGTCCCTGGGGAGCTGTAACTCTCCCTCTCTGCTCACTCCAAGGAACATAGAGCTGAGAGTCTATTCGGAGAAACACTATAAAACTACAGCCTAAGTAATGAAAGCAATGTGCTCCATCCTTGGGGCTAGAGCAGTTAATATCATGTCCTGAACGTCCTCAGAACTGCCTCTCGTCCCCCATGGGTTACACTTGCTCCAGCTGTATAAGCAGAAGGATGTATTTCAAATCCAGCCACTCTGAGCTTGCCAAAATGCCTTTAATCAGAAAACAAAATCAGACTTATATCTTGTAGACAGTGCCTGTTCATGCTGTGCTTTGGTAGCAGTCATTCTTTTTCAGATAAAAAATTCAGTGTTTCATCAGTGGTTTAAACCACTAACATTAGCTGTCAGCAGCGACACTGGGCAACAGAGGAAATGAATAAAAATAGTAATAAAAAAGATGACTGCTAATTATCCTTTCACTCACAAAGTTACAATATAGCTGCCCCTGTTTGAACACAAAGAAGGCCTACAATTAAGACACATTCAACTGCAAATGTACCACAACCCCTTCTTTACTGTGCCTGTTGATGATACAAGACAATACCTCAACACCAAGTCTAGACAGTGCCTGTAATTTTCTTGAGTATTGTGTATATTAGTCACAGATGCATCTTAAAAGCTATGATTCTCCCCCAGAAATGGAAGAAGAAAACATGCGTACATCAGGGTCCCTTTGTTCAGCATGCTTTCTAGGCCTTGGCTCCACGGAGTACTGTGTCCTTTCAAGAATTTTAAATAGCATAAGGATCATTCCAAAGTTCATTTTCCTGATCCTCACCACCACCACACAAAGCTTTATACTAGAAAGATCCTTTTTTCTTTTTTTTTTTTTTTAAACTCCCAGATATTTTCGGAGATTTCTTCCTAATGAATTCCTAAACTTGAATGAATCTCAGCCCGGCCTGTACAAATTCTGACCTCTATCTCCCTGTGTCAGTCAAAAAATAAACGTTTGTCTGCGGGATCCTCACATCTCAGTCTCTGGATGCAAAGACCATCCAACAGTTGGGAAGTACTGGAGCGCATCACACTTGAATGGGTGGGCTGCAACCTAGGAATCGTGCAGCCAGACCTAGACAAGGGATCATCAAAATTCATACGAGGGCTATCAATGAAATACAAATGGCTTTACCGGAAGGCTGTTTGCAAGACTCAAATCAAGTCAAATGTCAAAAGGAAAAGAAAAAAATGCTCTTAATGAGAGTCTATTCTTCTCGACATTGTAAGTTGCGTAAATGTTAAAAGAAATGAAGAACCAGTTGTAGAATATGCTTAATTAAAAGTAAGCACTTAGTGCCACATTTCTGAAAAATAAGACAATTAGTGAAAATACGATCCTCTTTTCAATGAGAAGTCATGTAAATGTAGTGTTTTAGCATTTGCCACCAGTGGTAGAATGCTGCTTCTTCCACATTTAACTCTCAGCCCCCAGCTATTTGGCAGTGTATTTCTCTGAATACACCAGTGGTTTTAACACAAGAAATAAAAAGGGCAACCTGAACCACGTCTCAAATATATAGAAAACAAGAGAGAAGAGAGATGAAGCATCATCACACCCAAAGAGGCAGTGGTTTAAGGTACTTCTTAGCCACAAGTCTTATAAAGCACTCTACCACAGGGCAAGGCAGACTTGCAAAGTTTAACTGTGTTGAGTTAATAAAGGGGTACATTAAAGTACTCAATACAAGTTCATATTAAAGTACTTGATACTGACGGAACTTGTTAACGTTCTCTGTTTCAGCCTTCCAAAGCTGGAAAATCTTGCTAACACTCAGAATGGCACTCAACATTCATGCAGTGCAATGTATTAGAAGTCCAGTTCTTCATCAAAACTGCTACAAGGACAACTCTTCTCAGACGACCACAGTGTGAAGTCTAGACTGCCTATAAACTCTGTGTGTCTCAGGAAGATCATGATGCTTTCAGCAAGAACAAAAAGCAAGAGCATCTCTTGTAGTGGTTTTTAAGACTGACAAATCCAAGAAAGATTAAAAAGTAACCGAACTCAGAAGAAAGATGTCAGGATTTTCTATTTTCTTCTGGCTATTTTTCCTCTTGTACCACTTGATTTGTATGCGGAAAAAACTTTGGCATCTGTTAAAGATGGCAACATTCTAGGTAAAATGCTTGGTTAAAAAAAACTTCACTACTGAAGGCATCTTTGTCTTCTGCTAGAATACACTGAGTGAGAACCACTACCTGTTCAGAAGCAGGACCAATACTGGTGTTAGCTAAAACTGAAATCCTACCGGATTTCTGGCACTGAACACTTTCCCACTCAAAAAGTAAAAAGGAATAAAAGTGTGAATTCTACATCAGTCTTCCAGAAATCTGCCAGCCATCCCCATGACCTTAAATGGTGTTCGTCCATCTGCCTGTGAAATGAAGGCCTGAACAGCAGACTGGGGGAGGAGAAGAAATGGCGTATGATAACAACAGATTTGACTGATTAAACATTTAGATTTCAAAAATAAAACAAATATTGTTTGGAAAAAATTACTTACATTCAAGAGTAAAAAATCTTCATGTACTTTTTGATAAACTTACTCTGGCTTCAGACTTGAAGTGCAATCTGATACTAAATGGTTACTTGCAAGAAGCCACACATCAGCAGGAAGTGCTAAATGCCAAAGGGCCTTGAGAAACTAAAACACGCGGTAGCAAAACGCTGAACAGATCACAGACTGAGCTACTGATCTGATGCTGCAAATGTTTGCAACCCAATTTCTACTTAGCTAACGATGATTATTACTGCATTCATAAAATACTCATTTTTCATCTTTAGTCAGAGTGACTGTAAAGTTGTTGTACCAGAAATTGCATCACATGTTTGATACATAGTATACATATATGCTTTGTATTTTTAAACATTTGTGTTCCTTAATTTTAACTCTTATGCTGGGCTAGGAGTTTAAGAATTTACCCCAATTATTCTGCAGGAGCTGGTGTGAATTAATGTCTTTTACTCCAGTATAAAACAGGCAGATTCTTCCTTGTATAATACTGTACAAACCTGTGTTAGAAATGCCAGGCCGCGTTCTGGAGAACAATGCTTCCCTGCACGTCCATCACGTCTTGTAACCTGCAGTGGTTTTCAGGCAGACCCAAACTCTTTCAATTTAAGCAAAATATCTTACTATTCCTGGGTTTTTCCTCAGCACACTTCAGAAACAAGTTACTTGTAAGGATGACAGGAAACAGACTTAACGTTGTGGGAATATGGTCTAAGCATGTTTCAGATTATTACAAACAAGTAGGTGCTCCAATTGTGTAAGTACGTGTCACGCTGCATATGATTTAGACTGCTGCCTATTCCTGACATTTGAAATTTTCAAACTGATGGGAAAATATCAATGTGGATTCAGGGAAACAGCGTAGTACAGTTGTGGCTGTTGGGTTGAGCTTCTAAATCCACAGGAATGATGTATTGTTTTAACTTTGACTGTAGTTTTCTACCCTGAATCATCTGCCTTATCTTGTATCTGCCTTATCTTCAATTTGTGTTTTAAACAAGTCCTGCTTGATAGGAAGGAAAATCATGTTTTCCTTTAAATCCTGTATTTCTGTATGATGTACCAAAACCAGCTGCTTTAGTTGTGAGCGTACTTCCACATCATGAGGCTGTGCCCCTTCATCCCCATTGGGATGCATGAAAGACACAATCTTTCTAACAGCCCTCCCAAAGCACATCTGATGTCTTTAAAAACATTAAACTTGATTCCCATAGGCCTTTGTAGTACTCTTGTTTGGCATACATGTCCATGAGATCAAAGAAGCAGGAGTCTGTAGCTATTTTGGCAAATGTTCATACATGCACAGAGAGAAATACAGGGAAACATAAGCACCTACCTACATACCCTTCATGTATCTTTTTCCCGAGTTCTATGCACCCAGGTAGCCAAGTCAACAAATACAACAATAACTTTCCTTCCTCCCCATCCAGCACCAGCCACTCTGATGCTCTGATCAGTACATTAACTCTTCCTCAATTTTCCACTGAAGGGGGTGAATTTAAGTCACCTTTTCACCCACTCTGCTCTGGGGTTAGTAGGAGGTGTAATCCCAGCTGTGACTCATCATCATTTTGAATAAGTTAACCTTCAAAGAACCACTTTGATAGCGAAAAAATTCTAGAACAAACCGGTATGTATAAGTTTTGAATTACGACTGCCATTTTCACTCAGCCTTTCACTATTTGCATCTATGGTATGGTCTGATACAATGATGAACTGCTGTCTGAATTCTCAGATAGATTTTTTTTCCATCTGTCATCAGACAGGCAGGAAAAAAAGGATGAAAGGAATGGAAACAAGCATCTGGAGCCTGAACCAACCTCTTGACCTGAAAGGTGCACTTCTTAGCAGTAGGACAGATTATCTGAAAGGTCTGCTTCACACAAAGTACCCTAAATGGAATGGAGACATTGACATTTTTTTTTGACTTCTGGTGTGAGAAGTTCCCTTTTCACAAAAAGGCATCTCACCACAAACCTCAACATATTCTGAATAAAGTGCAAGACTCTCTGCTTCAGGCTCTACAGCAAAACCCACAACAAGAGAGCAAAGTGAAAACTGCCTATGTGGACATGTAGATAAAAAGCTGTCAGGGTGACACGTTGGCTGTGCACCATGGCAGCGAGAGCCTGAGCTTTGAGACTGTCATGAACTAAACCGCAAGCAGCTGGCACAAGCAGCAGCCTGCCCTCTGCCTGGGCCCACCGCTAGCCTGAGAGCTGCGCTTGGCCCCACTCCACCAGACCTATGTTCTGGATGATTTCTGGGAATGCATTTGAACAGCACTTGCACTTGAAATGCAGTTCAAACCCTGTCTGTGCCAGGCAGATCAATAAACTCACCTAGATTCACCCACCCTTCAGATGGTTTTAAGTCTAATCACTCCATATGGAAGGCTGCCTAAGGGTATGCCATCCAAGCAGTGGTATTGGAGCGGCAATGATGCTGCTCTGAAGTTTAAGAATAACATTTTTCCTCCCCAGTCTCCTAGAGATGCTCTTACAAAGCAGCCCTTTGTCAGGCAGAGTGTTCAAGTGACTCAGCTCTGCCATTCACAAAGCCTATGAACTTGGATGAAACTACGTATAGATCAAAAGCCAAGGTTGTGTCACCCTTCCTTGTGATGAGGATCACCTTTCTCTCCCCAGGGTCTCGTCAGAATTAGCCTCTGAAAGTAAAGGCTAAGCCTGACACAACAACAGATAATGTGATGCAGCCCAGAGAGGGAAATCAAGTGATCTTCTACCACTAACTGTAAAAGAAAAGGCCTGCTTTAAGAAAAAGGGGAAAACAGAAGATATGCTATCCTCACAAATTGGACCTCAGCTGATGAAGGAAGATTCTGCACAGTGATAGGAGGAAGTTGCTGCTCTCAGCAAAAGCTAGCAGCAGAGGAAGGAGAGGGGGTAAAAGAGCAAAGGGAGCACAAGCACTGGGAGAACCTCATCAAACTCATTGTACTAGAGATATGCGCAGTACTGAACTGGAAGAGCAGACAGATGGGTTTTACATGGTATTGTCAAAGCTGCTTTTAGAAATGCTCTTCTGTTTTCCTTAGCTAGAAGGGCCTCTACAAATACTGTCTCTTGACAGATGCTGCACTGAGAATGGTGAGTCAGGAGGTGGCAAAATGGAGGTGCACTGTGCTGGTGGGTAGTGGGCTGGTAGGTATCAACCCAATGCTGGTGGAGCAGGAGCAGACAAGTTGTCTTCTCAACCCAACCAATGTCTGTATCTGGAAAACGAAGGAAAATGCAGAAACCACAACTTGTGACTTTGGAGCTGGAGCTGAGCCACTAAGAATGGGAAGCAAGCAAACATTTTGCAGGTTATTTAAAATTCAGGTTGTTCTTTTCTGAGTTCAACAGCTGGAGCACAGGTAACATCTGATGTGAGTGGCCTACTTCAAATTAGTCAAATGGTACAGGGAAAGAGGTAGGAGCAAAAACATTCATAAGGCTTATACAGGTCCCCTAAGTGCTTCACATTTCTGTCCCCATTATTGCTGCTCTCCAGGTTAGTGGGGGGAACGAGAGAGGTTATTTTAATGGGATCTCTGTACAAAAGTGATTCTCTAACCACCACGTTAAAAATTAAACAGCTTTCAATCTTTAATGCGTGTTTTTCTTTTTAAAGAGGGAAATCAACAGTTGCGTGCCAGCACGTAAGTATTTTCGTGGTGCCCAATGAGCAGCTGGAACAAAATACGAGGAGCAGCAACTGGGAGAATATAGAATGAAAGAAATGATTTCGAAAAGATAAAAACCAGAGAAAGCAACTCTTGTCACCTGCTGGCAGGAAGCACATCCTCAAAATAAAAATAAGAAAAAACCAAGTGAGGCACCAGGGAGGCCTAAATCACCTATTCAAGAAACTACAAATAACTCATCTTTGGAAAAAACCACAATTTTATCTCCACTTGATTTGCTGTTCTCATATAACGCACCCAGCTCATTGCTAGTAGTCTTCAAAGTTAAGCTCATAACCAACATACTCTAACACTGACACAGTCTCAGCCATGTCTTAAGCTGGTCACAGCAGGATCACCACAGTGGTGGGCATCTTGTGCTCACATGAAGTTGTAGGGTGTTGTTCACTCACGCTGTACAATACACCTTGCACCTAGAAGCAGTCCCTTCTAGTTCGATCGTACCACTGGCCCTTGGTGGGGGGATCGTACCATCCTCCCTCTCCAAGCTCCAAATATGCTTGAATAGACCTTACAAGTAGACACAGAAAAATGTAAAGCAGAAAAAGATGTGGAAGATGACACACAGGCTTCTTTTCCTTTGTGCTCCACTGCAGACCTGATCATGCACCGCGCTGCCCTGATGGTGCTGGGGCACAGGAGCTCTCTGTGCTCTCTGAGGCGCTCTGCCTTACTCAGTCACAGTCCCTGGTGGTGCTGGGGCTCACGGGCACCTCTGTGCAGCAGTGTATGGGTGCACCCAGAACACCTGCATCACCGGGGACACGTGTGCCCCCTGTGACCTTAGTCAATGGAGCAGTGCTGATTTGCAGCCAGGCAATCCCACGTTTCCAAAACGTGCTCAGCAGCACAGACACCAGAATTTCATGTTCCTTAATATCCAACCTCAGGAAGCAGCCTGAGTGAAGAGCAGCCTCATCCAAACATGCATTTATTTCACTTCGGCCACATTCAGTTAGCCACACTGTAACGTCGGGTCCTCACTTCCTCCCTTTTACAGAGCAGAGTTGTTCTGAGCACCGCAGGAAGCCTACTTTGGGACTACTCCCAGCCCAAAGCATCCCGCGTGCCACGCAGGGTTAACTCCTTCAGGAGAAGCACCGCTTCGCCCCACCTGTTAACGCAGCTCAGGAGCGGGATGCCCTTTGCCGAAGCCCCCAGCCCAGCTCAGGAGGTTCTGCGGGGGCTGAGCCGCCTCTCCCCGCTCCCTCTTCCCCCGCACCCCCTTACCTGAGCCCCCCACGCCGGAGCGGAGCAGGCAGCTCCTGCGGGAGGAGGAGAAGGAGGAGATGTCGCTCTGGGAGCGGCCGCGGGGGCCGGGCAATGGCCAGGCGGGCAGCGGTGCCTCCGCCATCGGGGAGTCGAGGGAGGGAGAGCCCAGAGAGGGAGGGAGGGAAAGTTTGAGGAGGAAGAGCCGCCCCTCCGCTCCGACCGCCCCGACGCGGGGCCGCCCCGCTGGGAGGGCGATGGGGATTTGGGGCATCCCGGAAACCCTGCACCCCCACCAATCCCTCCGCACCCCCCGAGAGCTGCAAACCCAAACCCGCGGTTTCGTTTTGTTCTGCCGGGCGCTTGCAGACTCTCCTGCAGGGGCAGGTTAGCCCGGCGACACACAGGCACTCTGCTCCCCTGATGAGAAAGTTTTCTGCCAAGTCACAGGAGCCAGTCCTAAGCATTTCACCAAATCCCACCGTGTGCCGTTTGTTATAATTGACCCTTATAGCTCACAGATGTGCTGAGGGCCCTTTCTCTCGCTGGACATGGCAGCAGCTGTGCATGTGCGGGCTGGTGGCAGTTTCTGAACCAGTTTAAGCCTTACTTGGAAGTGTACTCGTGACTTCTATTTACTCAACTGTTTCTTTACTGTTTTGGTTTTTTTTTCCCCCTCAATTGAAAGCATGTGAGAAAGGTCATTAAGCAAACTACACACTTCCTGCTGCAAATCTCACCGAAGCAAATCGCCCACCTATGCTGGTGGGCTTTGAGTGAGACCGTGGAGCTTTCCTTGCATCATTTCTCCTTCACAGAATTGTAGGGGTTGAAAGGTACCTCTAGAGATCATCCAGTCCAACCCCCCTGCCAAAGCAGGCTCCCTAGACCAGGTTGCACAGGTAGGCGTCCAGG
>JANHGO010001245.1:0-35311 GCA_024606505.1 Aquila spilogaster | reverse complement strand
GTGTTCTGAGATTTGGGTTTATTTCTCATTACCCTACTCTGGTTGATTTGTAATAAATTGAGTTAATTTTCCCCAAGCTGAGTCTGTTTTGCCCATGATGGTAACTGGTGAGTGATCTCTCCTGTCCTTATCTCAACCCACGAGCCCTTTGTTATATTTTCTCTCCCCTGTCCAGCTGAGGAGGGGGAGTGACAGAATGGCTTTGGTGGGCACCTGGCATCCAGCCAGGGTCAACCCGCCACAAACAGGCCTCTCCTCTGTGACTTGCTCAACAGCAGCCCTCTGAAGTCACTCATTGCAGGGCCACACTGTTAAGGTCCAGAAGCAAAGATAAAGGTAAAGGAGCAAAGGAAGACAAAAAAATGGGCTATATGTTAGGTTTGGTTTAGGCTATTACAAGCTTTTAGCAGCAAGATTTATTATGGCAGAAGACTGTACTCTGGCACCAACTTGTCTGCTACAAAACACTCTAGGACACGTAATTGTGTGTTTGAGTATAAAAATCAACAGTATTCAAATTGTTTGTATTTATATGCATTGCATCTGGTTGCCCTTCCTTTATAATTTTAGCCAGCTATTGCTGTCAACTGTGTAATTTCCTCCTGGACTGTATCTCTATGCCAGTGGCAATGGTTACTCATCGTGTGCAAGAGTTTACAGACCATGTCATTGCAAAGTGTGTCCATCCTCACCATTTATTTTTTCATAAGCCCCTTTTAAGTCCAAAATAGAACTGGTAGCAGACTTAGACCCACAACAAAATTAGTGTAAGATCTTTCATTAGCTTAAGTGGGAGTAGAATGATAGGAAGTTCTGCTCCTGCCAGTCTTCATGATTACTGATACAGAAATACGTAAGTGCTAATACAGTTTTCTTCTCACAAGTACCTTAGGTAGGTGGTCAGCTCTGTACCTGGTTTGCGCTCTGCATCTTGCTTGTGATTCTCAAGACAAGAGAATCCTTTTTTTCCTTTTTTACTCTACCTAGACAGAAGGAAGAAACATTGGACAATGAAAAGGGACACTGCTCAAGTTCAAACAATGATTCCTAGGTAGCTTCCTGAAGAAGCCTGGCTTTTTTGGCAAAAAAAAATTTGGAGTATTATATGGACACGAAAGCAAAGTAAAAGCAAAATATGTTATTTGCTGTTCAAGTTATGATTTTTTTTATATATATATATATGTATACATACAAATACAATTTTTAGATAGTGAGTGGGAAAAAATTATATGCTGAAATCCAAATCTCCATGGAGAGAGACAGTAAGCAAGTAAGGGGAAGAAACGATTTATCAATTTACACATTTTACAAGCCATTCTGCCATGCTTATTCCATGAAAGAGTGAATTTATGCCAAAGTTTCTATGAAGTCGACACTGAAAAGCACTTTTAGAATGAAAGTAGGCTAACAGTTACTTAACTTTTCCAAAACCAATGCCATTTTCAAATGTGGGTATTTACAAACCCATATACACGATCTTCAATTTTTTCACTCGCTATATAGCAAAGCTCCCACACAATTATTTAATGCTGCATGTTAGAGTAATTTAATGGCTCTGACAACACAGCTTCTTTGCTGGAACATTTCTGAAGCATTGTAGTCTGCACTGCCAAGGCCTCAGCTAGTGTAAAACTGTATAGGTATTCATTTCATCAGACCATGAGTGTATCAGCTGAGGATCCAACCTGATAGCACAAACTACTTCAAAGAGATGCAGTCCACTTTGTGTTTCTGCAACCCGGATAGCCTCTGTTTCTTATTATTCAGAGAGCTGTATAGAATTACCTTCAACTATAGGACTACACTGATGTCACAACTAAAAAACCACACAAAGATGACAGTATCTCAATGTATGCTGTAACATAACAGTGAAAATGAACTCAGGCTATTAAAAAAATTTATTAAGATTTTTATCCATGAAAGATTGGTACTACAATCAATGTAACCATTTAATCAGTCAAGTATGTCTGTTATAGGCAGGCACAACATTACAAAACAGGCAAATACAATGCCTGATTAAGCGAATACAGTCTGAATATCTATTTATCCACTATTTCTGAAAACAGAATTATCAAATATCCACCAGGGAAAAAGATGAACTATTTTAGTTTCTCTTTGGCATACTTATCAGAACAATGAATTAATTACAAAAGTCTTCTATTGCTGCCAGTGCTATGAAGAAAAAAAGTACTGAATGGAAGATTGGATGTCAGAACTCACTTTTAGGTCTCAGGCGACCTGACCAACGTTATCAGAACTGGTGACAAAAGACAGTTCAGCTGCCAATGCTTCACAAGGCAGACAAGGATTACATTGTTTTATAATGCAGTTTTGTTGAAGGTATAAAAAGAATTACAGTAAATTTATGCACAGTACATACATATTACACACAGTTATATAAATACCCATGCTGTGGCTGGACTTTAGGAAGTTGCTTTATCAATAAGAAAGCTAGTATCAGACCTCCCAAAATCCATTTAATACACATTGCACTTCGCATCCAGTAATATGTTCAATTTCTGTACCTCTCAAAAATAGATTTAAAACAGAAGCGAAGAATAATAGCGAATCTTTCCATAAACTTTGTTTTCTTATTTACATTGTAATATTCCATTATACATAAAGACTGCGTTACGATACATCATCTTCATATAGCTTTTTGTAATACATACAGCTTGAAGCTATTAACATCTTAGTTTGGGAACAGAGATATGACCTATAAGACTATTTAAAAACAATTCTAGCCTTAATTTTGCTCTAGTTTGTTTCACTGAAACCATTCTTTGACAAAAAAAATTCCTCCTTATTGGGGAGGAAAAAAACAACCCATGTTTAAACCACCACTGGATTTCCTTAAACCACTGAGAAACTTAGAAACCATAATCATTTTTTGCATAATTATATAGCCACTTCAGAGGCCTGTTACTTTTAAATTTAGACCATGAATGACAATTGTGACCATATCTTTAAATTAAAAAAAATTTTTTGAACTTCCTATTATTTTTCAAATATAAAACAATGAAAACGCAATCATTAATCATACATAATCTTTGCACAACTGGGAAGAGTTCCTATTTTATTAGGGGAAAAATGAACATGCACATACCCCCATTCACAGGGTAAGAACATAAACTACAGCAGCACTTGTCTCAAGTTATGGTGCACATGGTTGCAATACGGGGTATAAAACAAGAGTAGAATTTCCAACATCTGTTAAAACACAAAAAACTTATTGTACAAAAAGTCATTCACATTCTTCGCAATGAAGTGAGGAATCAGCTGTTCAGCTTTCTGGACTCTCCAGCCTGCAAACTCCTCCTTCTATTGCCACAGACTGTCCTGCCACGGCTCCAGGAGGAAGTCTTGAAATGTGAGTCTGTGGAAAGTCAAGACAGTATTATCCAGTGAGAAGAGAGGCAAAATTATGCAGGGGACAAAGCAAGCTTGTAAGTATTGAACAATTAAGCTGTTCCATCACTGAAGTCTGAGGGCAAACTACAAAGCAACTTGAAAAGTTGCAAACAACTAGGATTGGTTTTTTTTTTTTTTATTTTGTTTGCATTAATGTTTAACACATGAAGAGGAAGACCATGACAGATGGGTAGAAAAGGTACAGCGGATGACCCAGCACACTGAAAGTAGAAGAAAGGAATATCCAGCATGAAGACAAAAGAAAAATAACTGTGGCATTCCATGGTTTAATAAGTCTATTTCTTAGGGAGATTCAAAAAAAGTTTAGTACTGCATACAGAAATACACCTTACAGAAATCTTAGACACAATAAACTATTTGACAGAGAGAAACTAACACTTCAGAGCCTAAGGCAACTGCAATGATCAGGATGCAAAGAAGAAATTTCTCTGCATAAAATACCTACTTGTCCACCTAAAAAAACCCCCACTTCCTCTAAAATATTTGTTGCCAACTGTCAAATAAATGGACCCAAAGAGCAGTTGTGTTTCTGTCAACAGGCATCTTTTCCATGGAGAAGTTTTAAAAGCAGGCCTTTGAGATGGCTCTGTAATATTTCAGCCAGAGAGCAAAAGCCAGAGAGGGGGCACATGTGTTTGTGTACAAAAAACTTCAGCTTATAACTCTATCGTAACTCAGTGACACTGAAAATCTCTTAAAGATCCTTTATATTCTGAGGCGCATTTTATCACTGATGCACATTTGCTTGCAAAAAGATACTTTGACTTATCATTAGAAATAATGACTTCCTCCTCTGCCCCTTGCACACGTTTTTATACTGTGAAAACTGCTTATGTTTTCATTCACACTGCCAATTTTGAGCTACAGCAAGAGCCACTTACAGATATATTGACTGCTTTCATACAGGGCCAAGTGGCTAAAGCAGTGTTTACACAGAACAACAAAAAGGAGTCAGAGGCATCTTCCTACAAACTTTACTGTTTCCTACTTTCAGAGCTGCTGAGTGGGCTCTGGTAAAACACAAAAAAGAGCCTTCATGAAACTCCAAAATGCAATAGGGCTGATAACAGCATTTACACAGGCTTGAGGCAGAAAGTAGCAATCACAGGGACTCACCAGCTCAAGCTACACTCCAACCATGCCTCCCACGGAAGCGAGAGTGCTGGCCTTCATTCCCCTCATGAGTTACAAGTTTCACCAAGTGATTCATTAATGCTCAGACAATATAATGGTTAAACAATTATTAAATTAGGAACTAGAAATGATTCCTACTACGATATAAAGCTCACAACATAGAAGTTGCTGGCATTTAGAAATTACAGCTTCCTCTAAGTGCAGCCAACTACATATTTAAGTTTTAGTATGTACATTATCCCATTTAAACGATTCAACTGCTGCAAAAATGTGTAACTTGCAATGAGGGCAACAGACAACAAAAAGTATAGATGTAAAAGTTCAGTAAGAATAACTTGCATCAATTGAGCAGCAAGTGATTTGAAAATCACTTTTCAAATTCATTGCATCAGAGACATTCTGTATCTTAGAGGCAGCTTCTTGTAATTCCTTTCTTGATAAGGGTATCCTGGTGTCTGCTCTTAGGTGGTCTTGTTTCCAGTTAAATTACAGTATGAGATTTAATTAAAAACATTTAAAGGTTTTCATTTTACTGTTAAAACTTTGATCTCCGGCCTTCCTGCTTGATGTATGAACATCTTCCTACTTTCAGAACAATTTTGGTTACAACTGTGCTTTACCACTTCAAGAAGAAAAGATTCTTTTCAAATCTGTTAGTTTCCCCCAAAACGTAACTGACAATTTTTTGAGATATTATTTCATAAGTTTAAATAAAATACAAAAAAGAAAAAGGAAGAAAAACAAGCGGAAGAAGGTTATTTTTCATTTTATGACCGAGAGACCCAAGTCATTTTTCCAGGTCTGTGAAAATTTCTAAATGAAAAGTGGGATAGGATGACAGTGTAAAAGCAACATTGTATGATGGGCACAGTAGCAAATTTCCTCAGTGGAAGAATCCACTGACTGTTTAGTGAGATACTGCAATCAAAGCAAGCCAGTGGTCCACTCTAAGGCAGGCATCATTTATGAGTGAGATGGCTTATACAGTGATCAGTCTGAATTATCAGCACATCATTGCAGCAATACAATAAAAAGCACAGAGGCCAAGGATGCTGCCAAGAGGCATAAGAGAGGAAGCTTGTTACTGAAACAGAAGAAATATTAGCACCATCATGATTATCATGAATCTTATAATAAATTTTTTTCATTATAACTACAACAGACCTGATTTGTGTAAATTAGTTTTCTGACCCAAGTTATGAATTAACCTTTTGCATAGGCTTGACTTATCCCACAAATCAAAGTTAAATGCCTAATAAGCCCTTATGCAATTGCAGGCGCAAAATGTGAGGCTTCATTGAATCCACATGAAATTTATAGATCCTGTTATTTTAAAAAGTTAGTTAAGCATAATATCCCAATAAGTTTTTGAGCACAGAAAGGAAAATATACAAGAGGGGATAAGCAGATAGTCAATATCTATCAATACATTATAAAGTAGCTATGCTTAAATAGCTGTCCAAAACACACTTCCTGTACAAAACCTCATTTCCTATAAAAGGAAAAACACATTTCCCACACAAAAGACCCCAAACCACTATACACTAGCATCTGTACATTTCCACTTACAGAAACACCCAAACCACATATAACAAAACCTTTCTTAAAGCCTTTACTTGCATCCTGTTTATTTGCATACTTTATATGATGGAGCAAATACAGATGCTGTTTTACACTGACTACTTCTTATTACTTTCACCAATGGCTGCCTTATGTAGAAGAAAAACAAGACAGATTTATGATGATAGTGTTTAAAATATGCTACCTAATAAGTAATATGAAAGGATAACATTGCCATATCAAGACAACTTCAGATAAACTTCCAAGTGAATTCTTATAATTGTATCTCCCTTGTTCTTAGCCGTAAGAACAAACTCTAGTAAATAAAAAGAAAGATCAAAGAATATTTAATATTTTCAAATGCAACCACAGAACTTATTTGTAGAGTTCGTTACATTTTTATATCCCAACATCATATTTTACATTAAGTCCAGATTGTACAGTGGATTAGGTTTAGATTTTTAAAACATAAAAATAAAAAGCAAACAAAAAAGAACACCACTGGAAAGCTTTTAATTGAATTTGATTAGTCTGTCAGCTTTACAAGCTGAATGAAACCACATCTGGGGGAAATTGTGCCTGGGAGCACAAAAATGGGAAAAGAAAAAGTTTTCCTGAATTAATCCTCCATTCAGCTTCGTGGAAGCCTCTCTTTGAGGAAACCATATGCCAAGGAAAGGTAGATTAAGAACGTCAGGGCTACCCATATCTTCAGCTCTACAAATAGAAATTTTACTGTCCCTGAGAATATTCTGATTTGATTTGCTTTCCTAGAGAAAAGTGGAGTTGGTGAGGGCCTAGTAGGAGCAGAGGTCCTGACAGCTAGGAAACCAGTTAGTCACCACAGACCTTTGTCTGTGGCTTCTAGGAGGAATCTCTTGCCCACATTTCAAAAGGAAAAAAGATAAATGCTAGATGAAAGACTTGATTTTGCTTCCCACCCCTCCATAAAGCACAAACATGCTAACCAACCTTCCAACACTGATTCTTGCTCCGTGTACTTGCCATCCAAACACATGACGTTTCCCTCTTTCCCTCCTAACCAAACCAAAACCATGGAGCAGCCAGCTCCCCCAACCCCAAAGCTGCAGACACTGCCTGTGCAATGTTACTATCTCTCGGTCCCTTTTGATGCACACTGGAAAGTTTCCCACTATCCTTCGAGTCCAAAACTAATAGGTCTTTCTGCCCTGGAATAAGTGTTAACTGCTACAGGGTCAATATATCGTTTCATCTTCTTGTCACGAACATTGTGTCTATTTTTTGAGTTACGTATTTTTAGTATACCTTTTTTAAAAAAGTAAAATAAAAATACTAAAAGTTGTGCCAAGGCTTACTTTACTTCAAGTCTCATAGGTAAAGATTCTGAAACAACCTTGAGACCAACTAACATAAAAAATATGTTTTTTAGTCTTTAAAGAGCTACTCTACTCCTTTTATTCACATAAGAGTATTAGTTTGTCACAACAGCTTCATTTTTTTTTCATTAAAAGCATAAATACAATGTAAAATGAATATAAAGTTTAAGCCAAAAGACAAATAGTGCTGCATGAGAAAACTGAAGTCAATCTAACACTGCCAACAGGACAGCGTACAACTACCAGATGGCAGCACCTTCAGTTCTTAAGCAAATCTAGGGAGTACTGCATGTGTTTAGCTTTCCTATTACATGCTCAGGATGTGCTTTGGACAGAATAATTAATAAAACAATCTTTTTCCATTCATCACCCTACTGAGATGAAATATAACGAAAGACCAAGGAGATAACATACTTAATGAAATTGCTTTCTACCACCTTACTCCCTAAAGAAAAGTACCACCAAACCCATATATTCTTTAGAAATTCAGAATCACTCAGAGGTCTACGAGCTTTCTAGCTGGGTACACACTTCCATCATAAGAACCATCTGGCCACCTATTCTGAATTTACTTTCTAGGCAGTAATAGCCCATTTGGACACCAATAGCCATCCTCTGCTGCTCTGTCTACTGGGAAGCTCCCCTCTAACATGGTTTGAATGTACACCTGCCATATGACAGGAGAAGGTGCCCTGCAAAATACTGGTAAGTGCTGCTATCAGAATATCCCATGTGCAACTTATTTGGTAAAAATCTTAAAAAAGGAAAAAAAAAAGGGGGGGAGGGGAAAAAAAAAAAAAAAAAAAGAGGGGCTCCAGAATTATTACCCTTGTGGGCAAAAGACAGACAGACAGACATACTGATGGTGTGCTTCTGGCTCTCAGGCACTGAAAATACTGATTCTACATACAGGTTTGTTTAGGAAGCTAACGGTTTTCCAAGCACAAGTTCATTCTGTGGGTTAAGTATATTACTATACGCTATTTACCTATCTAAAACCATTAATATAATGCATTAGAAAAAAAATACCAAATTTTAAGGAAGTTGAAAACTAAAGCATTTTCATCTCTCTAAATCATTCATACACGTATTTAGACAGTCTAAAGCCATGTACCGACCAATCATCTATTCAGCTCAGTGTCCCAGGCTTTTGTAGTGGTATTCTAAAATACTGCCATATATCTTAAAATGTGATTTTTACCATTCTGAATTGCAGGTGCTAAGTCAGGTTATTGCATTTATATTTGCATACCTGGATGCACAATCCCATCTTCTCTGCTCCATTCTAAAATGTCGGCCAAATATGTGGAGAGTTCCAGAACTACTGGGTTTATGCAAGAACTCAACCCAAAAAGCTGAACTTATCTTCCCATCTCAGAACCCATAATTTCCACAAAGGTCTACAAGCCAAATATTTTAAATTGTAACTTAGCAGTGAAGGTTATTTCCAACAAATATAAATACCTTATTTTTATGAGAGAACTGGATGCTCTACTGTATGCACGGAGTTCTTTTCAAGTGAAAATTTCTGACTGATTCCCCGGTCTCCAGACAAGAGTACAGATTAAAGAAGAAAATAAAAAACCAACCTACAATAGTGACATATACTTTTCCTGTCTCATGAAGTTAAAAGACTGTCTCTGTAGTCTGAAATGAATGACTGAATTATTTGACTTAATATTTCTGTTAACTAAACAGGCTCAGTAAATTTTTCCAGCAATTTTCAAATTGGAATTAGGATTCTTCCAAGATGTATTTCTTCACCCAATAAGCACTGGATAACTGCCCTTCTCCTGACAAAGGGCTTTCACAGACCTTTTACTCACAAAGTAACATACAGAAGTCCATCATCAGAAAACCAACAACAATGACTATAATCAGCGTTTGTCATATGTATCACTTCAAACAGAGGGAGGTAATTTTGCTAAATTTTACAGTGTTAGTAAAGGCGAATAAATCTGATTATGACACCTAACATCTCAACACAAAAAGCACACTGGAAATGGTCTCCCTGTCCACTGTTTGCTCATACTAGAAAATGAAATTAACTGTCAAAGATTAAGTTTCTGTTTGCATATTGCAACCACCACAGCAGTTGTTGCTGACGGATGTTTTCAAACACAGCAATATGCAACACTCTCCACCACTGTTATCCTATATCTTGCAAAGCAACTTGAATTTGGTTCATTAGAAAATGGAAAGAATGGCATATGTAGCTTTGCAATATTAAAATCTGCCATAACATAAAGCTTAGCAATTCATGTTGTAAGAACTGAATATTTGCCAAAGAGAGATTTAAATTGGCAACTGAATTGGATTACATTCAATACTACAACTAAATTTTTAGAATTTGTTGTCTAGGTCATCTAGCTGTTACAAAAACTAAAACCTACGAAACTGAACTACAAGGATATCTCAAGAGTATTGCAACATTTACAATAATTGCATAAGTTACCAAAACTTATACACAGATCATATAGTGAATTTATACATGCTAAGAACCATAGTGAGTTGACAAATTATTTCAAATACATATGTATAACACAAGACCAAAACTGCACATTATTGGTATTGAGATTGGATCTCTCACTGTGAAGAAAGCACTCTAACTTCAAACACTACTGAAAACACTGTGAAGAAGTAACTATTTTCAAGCAAAAACATTATCCATCCACCACCAACTACTCTCAATCACTAAGATAATACAAGAAACTTTGGAGATCCAGGAAAAAAAGAAGTTCTGTGGCACATCCTGCTCACAGAATACTGTGGGCCTCGAGTGAACAAATACTCTGCAGAACCTGTCTGAGATAAAAGGGCTCCTGCTTGATTATGCACAGATACACAACATTAAATCAAAGAAAGGCTGCCTACCCATAACCAGAACCTTCAAGAGATGCAGTTGGTACGTGAATTCACATTGCAGGCATACGCTGCACCGTCATTTGAGACTGAAGAAATTCTTTTCCTCTGCAGCATCCTCCTTTGGGCAAGCAGACAAGGAACAAGAAAATATGAAGACTATGTAACTAAGAGGAGTCAATTAACTTGTAACCTACCCACGAACCTCTTTTCCTTCTCGTTCTCCACATACATCTAAAAATCACATTATGGGTGAATTCAAGGAGTTATTTCTCCCACTCCCAAATTACAAGGCAGAAGGTCTCAGAGCCCTTCAGGCGAACTGACACTTAAACTGCTCTACCAAATGCTACACCAACCATTAAGACCTCAAATATTGCACACTGCCTGTGACAGTATGGACAGAGCTCCAAGAAGCAACACTGCAGCCATCAGAATAGAGCTATTTTCCCAATGGCGACAACACAATTGCTTAAGCTCTCAGAATGCAACCTAATAAGTTCAGGAAAATTGGAACAGATTAATTGAAAGCTGCCAGAGTATCTTTAAAGAGGTCACAGCTCCGGTAACAGGATGACCTCTTAGCTGATGCTATGATCAGCTGTTGCATCTATTTTGGATCCATGAAAAAAAACATCTGGAAGGTTATTCTGAAGACTAGTGTCTCAGAGAAGAAAGTTTGGGCAGGAAACCTAAAAAAACTAACTGTTTATCAAAGATCTTGAATTCATGTCAACTAATTTATGACACAACATCAGAATAACAAAAAAGAAAAAACATACCTCCTCGGTTCATAAAGATATTTAATTTAAATTTTTAATTTAATTTAATTTACTTCAATCTAGAAGTCTTAACCTTTGCTGATGCAGCAGTTACTGCTACAGAAGGAGCTGGGTAAGTGCAAAGGAAGTCCACAGACTAGTATTTTCTATCTACTCTCATGGCTGTGGCCAGAAACTTTCACAGCAGCCTAGAATATTTTAACAGCCTCACTAATGGCTAGAAGTAGTTGAGTGCCAGCTTATGTGACAATTCTACCATCATATAGATGGCAATGCAGGAACTTGCTTCAGGAGATCCCGGGAAGTCCATTCATCTTCCCAAAGAACAGGCCTAATGCTGGAAAAATCTGTCACGATATTGCTTCAGGAAGGAGGTCTGGGACTGGCAACTTCTAAAGCAATATATCTGTCCCTTAAGCTTATCATAGCTGAGGCTCCCTGGCACCAGCCTGGGTAAGTTGTAGCAATAGGTGGTATAGGTTAGTTCCAAGAAGTACGTAAAAGAGTCAAAGCTGTTCAGACAAAGAGTTTGTTTCCTTCCACGTCCAATACATGACAAACACTGGCACCGAGTGATTATGAAACTGCTCGTGTCAAGAGGGATGACAAGAAACAAAGAAGAGTACAGTTGAACCAGCAAGTATATGATTTGATCAGCTGTTTGTGGCAGTGATGTAGGGGTTCAAGGGCATAAGACTCAAGAGGGAAGTCAATGAGATATCCACTATGCAGGTAGTGAAGATAACATTGTCAGCATTATCAGTGGTGGAAGAGCTGAAATACTTTCAGCCTTGAGAGAGCACTAAAGGCAAGTAATAGGACATGCAACCAGAGGTGACTGTGTCAGCAATAAGGTGTGAACTTAGTTCATCTGGCAAGCCTCCACAGTATTTTTAAAGTAACGTTCAACTGAACATTTTAAACCAATGTTCAACAGGAAACAGTGACTTTTCCAGGCAACTGGTTTTCCAAAATAAGACTGGACACCTTTCCAGAAAGTATGCTTTAAATCAAACAATTATTAGTCACAGCGCAAAACTGTTCCACAGCTCTTGCAGGCTCAGCCATTTTATACATTTAGGCTAGCAAGTTAGCATTCAGGCAGCCTAGCTGGGAGGTGAGTGGCCAGCCGCAGAGCCCAGTCTTTGCTAAATTGGGAGGAAATAAACCCTGGTTGCAAGGCTACATCCGAATCAGTACTTGGAGAGCTCACAGTGCTAACAGCCAGAAGCACCGGCAGGTCAGGACATACAAACCACTTCAAGTCCCCGATCCCACTTTCCTGTGCCACTGTTCTTTTAAGGAGTTGCTAATAGTTAATTGGCTGAGTACGTTTCCACCTCTTGAGTATACCAGTGTCTGCAGGTGAGCTGGTATCTAGCTTGTAAGTGTCCAAGTGCCTTGAAAGAAAAAAAGCCTCCTATATGTCCACAGTCTTTGTGCGGGGTTCAGTCCCACCATTTGCTAGGTCCTATTATGAAATCCATTAACCTCCAATGCACAAAGAATCACACTGAGATTATAAAGCAGGATCCTTTTCTTCTTTAGTATGTACCCCTTTATATAATTACAATACTAATACTAGTCTAATTCATAACAGTATACACTCAAAACCCTTCTCACTTTCTAAAAGTCTTGCTATAAAAATATGTTTTCATGTTCATTAAATTGAACCAGCCCAAAATCAGCCACTGTGACAACCCCTGGGTTTAAGAATAAAACTTGAGTCCTAGACTGATGAAAGAAATAAAAACTGAAGCTCTTTACCACCCTAGAAAAACAGGAAAGCAAGATGTTTCCCTACAAGCCGCTGCCTGATCATTTTCCTATGGTAGTCATAAACAAGTGATATTTTATACTTTTATGAATTCCTATACCATTATTCTTTCATGGCAAGCACTCAAAATTAATTGTACCAAACCAGTTACTCTGTTAAAGAAAAGGAATTTTTTTTTTCCACTAGCAATACATTGTGTTCTATTTCAAGCCCAGTTTTCCATCTATAACTTAGCCCTAGTTGTAGCAGAACAAAATTCCAGCTTTTATGACAGAAGACTTTTTTTGATCAATAGAAGTCAGCAGCAAAAGCATTTGTGGTTTTTCTCTGGAAAGCATTTGTGGCCACAGACTCAAAGGAAGAAGAAAGGGAGGGGGATTAACTCTTCAATGAAGGTCAAAAACATAATTTAAAAGTGAACCAAGAAGAGCAGCTGTGTCTGTCAGCGCAATCAAGATTACCAGCTGGAGAATTTACCAGCAGTATGAAAACAATGCACACCAGATGTCAAATGTTGCAACTGTGAGTAGGAAAACATCTCTGGGCATGGCACTGTCATGCTAGTACTCATTACCAGACAGATTCATATTTAGCATTTATTTATTGATTAGACAGACACTACCAGAAGAAACAATAATATTTCCTTAGAAACAGCTTTTGAGCTTGCAGTGTAAGCCAGACACAGGTGTGCACACTGTAATAATTTTAACATTGCACATTCTAATAATTTTCCTTATTTCACTGTGAACACAATACAATTGACTTTTAAACTAACTAGAGAATACTAGAACATCTGCAGCTGAGCTTGCTTTAGCTTCACTCAGTTCAGTCTGAGCTTTTAGCTTGATTTTGGATTCTTTTCTAACAAATCTAAAATAAATACTAAGAAAAAGTAAAAACACACCCTATTCCATGGATAATCAAGTGGAAAAGACTCTACATAAGCCATGAAAGTGAGTACTTCAATAACATCTCTGCCAGCACTTCCCTCACCAGCTGCTTTTTATCTTCCTCCTCCTTCTGGGGCATTCTTGTCTTTTTTTTCTATACATTTTACTCCTTGAGGATGAACTCATTCATTCCCAATGCTTCAACCACCATTCTTGCTGTTTAAAATATCTGATGTCAATTTACTTCTTTTGTATGTTCTTTTATTATCTCACTCACGTCCTCCTTTGTATTTATCTCTCAAGTGAAACAGAGTGAGAAATAAAGAAAAAAAAAAAAGAAAGAGAGAAAGATTTTGGTTTTGTACTCCTCTCCCCCTCCATTGTTGATGACTAAACTTTCTTCCTCAGCAGATCCACAAGCAGCCATTTCTGCAGAGCACCAACAAATCCAGGCCCTCAAATTCTTTCTTTTTCCAGGCTTTAAAATTTATCCTTTAAATTCTACCATCAAAATGCTGGATGTCTTTCTTGCTATTACCTGCTGGTATAAACTTCCTGGGTGTCATCTCCTCCTCTAATACATGCAAATATTCCAGTAAACACCCTGCCTCCCCCATTAGTTTAACCGTATCGGGGAGCTGCCTTCTAATTCTAACTCTTCCCCCACTTTTGTCACTTCCTTTAACCAGTTCTGATTGTACATTCTTACCCTTGAATAGTGAAGGCTGTACATTTATAAAAATCTACATAAATCATGATTTTGTCTCTGCTTGAAGCTTCTCCCATGTTCATTTCGTTGTCCAAACACCTCTCCCAAATGCTCTAGTTGCTACTTTGCAAAACCTGCCTTTTTCTCCTTTCAATGCTATATTCCTAAGAGTAGGTGGCTCTTGGTTAACCCCTACTGTTTGATGTTGAGGATTTTTCCAGTTTCCACTGCTAAATTGAGTTTTAACATATTATTTCTCGCACTCCAGAAAAAAAAAAAAAATTAGACCCCAAGAAACAAAAAGAACCACGGATGTTAATATCCAAATTGTTTACCACGGAGGCTATTCTAGAAACTACTTTAAAGTTTGATTTATACCCTCTCCCTTCTTCCTTGGTGCAAATGCTTTATCTGAAGGAAGACATGCCATCCTAAATAGCTAGTATAACTGAATCAAGACAAAGTTATTCAAATACAATTACTGTCAGCAGAGGAAATGGAAATGTGTTTGTGGCACCTTTTCCTGACCTAATACGTATGTTAGCGTAGGTTTGTCAACTGCTGCACGTAGGTTTGTTAACTGCTGCAATTAAAAAAAAAAAAAAAAAAAAAAAAAAAGCCCAATCAATAGGTACATTTAACCGCTTATGCACCCATTACTTTTTCCATTCTCTTACAGACAGACATTTCTTATATATTTCATTATCATAATTTCATATTCGCCTTAGCTTCTGCACTCATTCTACTGTATTACAACCTATTGTCCATGGCTTACCTTAGCTTTGCCATCCTGTGCAGACATATATCCTACACACATGCTCTCTGTTGTATGGCTCCACAGAAATTCCACTATAAAGGAAAATGCAAGAAGTCACAAAAAATGCTTTGGTTTAAAATGTAAGATGTAATTTAACAAGACTGGAATCTTGAGAAACAAATACAGCTTAAAATATAGTTAGGGAAAGGACAAAAACCAAAGGACAAAAACTACTTACCAGATTAATTCAATCTCAAAAGAAACAGTTATCAAACAAACAAGATTTTCCTGCACTATTTGCAGTCACACACTGCAGCACTAATACCCAGAATGAGAATGTCACTTCAATGATATGGAGCATCCAAGATGAGAAATACCTCAACTGCAACTACAGCTAAAAGACAGGACCAACTTCTAAAGCAGAAGCCTGTTCCACCCATAAAGTAGAAGCAGATATAATTTGCATTTACTTACCTTGAACCCAAACATAAGCACACTACAATAGCATAAACCCAGATGGTGTACAAGGATTCTGTAGAATTGTAACGCTATCAGCAGAATAACCAGTAACAAGCATTTTTTCACAGAACTGAGCATAAATACATACATAATATGTAATTACCAATGGGCAAATGGAGATTTGTGCTTTAGCTCCACAAGTAGGGTACAGAAAAACATGCAGAAGTAGTAAAGTCTGCAAGATGAGAACTGAAGATACAGAGCAGGCAGGAAAGACATCTGGTGAAAGCAAAATAATCCTGCAGAAGAAGGAGATGTCTGCTGATGGAAGCAGAGTACCACTGCATAAAAAGCAAGAAAGATGCCTGGCAAAATTAAAGCAAGACCTGGTCCCAGAAGTAAGCTGAATTACATCAAAAGCATATGCAATCACCCCCTTTCTTAGGGGAGAGGATAAGGAGCACCAAAGGTAAGAGAGAAAAGAAAGATGGAGACGAAATGAGCCCATTTTGATTTTGGCTTCGCCATCAAAGCACTCTCAGGTCTGATCACCTTGACTTCTAGCATTTGCTATATAGCATCAACTCTCTGGTACTGTATACTCACAGCTAATTTAGGATATAAATGTTAAAGACGAACAGTTTTGTGTTTGTAGTGGTAATGATTAGAAAACTAACCATTGGTAATGTGTATGGTTAATGCATGTTAATTCAGTAAGGTGTTGTTTTAAAGTTTGAAACTGCCCTGATTTATCAGCCATTTAAACAGCCCATTACAGCGATCTTTAATTCCCCGATACATACATAGATATCTTTATATCTTTACACACACACACCTCTACTCAGTTGCAACACAAAATTCAAAGATCATATTATTCCTACGTTTAGCTCCCATCTAGTGGAGCTTTATAAACTGCCACACTATTCTTCCTGCTCTATGTCACAGTAATTTTTCTTCTGGTTCATTAAGTACATAATTTGGAAGGGGGGAAAAGAATGAGTTGCTGATCAGAAGTCAGGGTATTCATAGAATACTGTAAAGGGCTTAAGAAATTGCACTGAAGTGTAAATTTTTCCTTTGGATTACAGGAGTCAGCTTACATGAATTACACAAGATGCCATGAAAAGCTATTTCCAGGTATTTCATTGGAGAGAGACTTTAACATACTGCAAAAAGCATCTTTAGATGGTTTTAAAACTCTTATTCATTCCTATTCCTCATGTTCCTTTAATATGATTGAAGAAGGTCACAGCATGCTGAGTATGCTTATCCTTTGAACCATTTATCCTTGCATAGCAATTAACCCTGAGTAGAAGATCAAAGTTTAGACAATCCCGGCAAGACTTGAAGATTCCAACAGATATGTAGATATCATCATAAAAGAAAAATGAACTTCATTTAGGTATGCGATTTGCTCTCCCCTGTAACAGATTCATGACTGATATCGCCAAAGGTTAGTCAAAAGCTTTCAGAGACTGAAATATATTCAGTGCAATGTAACTGCATTCAATGAGGCCGACCCCTCCCTAATACCTTAAAGGTTCAACTGTCAGTGAAAGCATTTATTTTTTGGAGACAAATTTAATCTTATCTTTCAATTTTGAGAAGTTGGGCAACAGTTCCTGCCAAATACACTCAAAATATTATTTCTTTGCCTTTGATAACTCTAGGCATAGTCTTTTAAGTTTTTAATAATTTTTTCCTTCTACATTGTCCACCAAAGGTAGCATGTACTAGCTTGAGACATGGTTATTGCTAGCTATTACAAGTAGTGGAATTAGAATGAAAATCCTAAATTACATAATTATCTGAAGACTTTTTACATATTTTCAATCATTTAATAAATTGCTGTCTTGCCATTTGTTTCAATAGTTAAAAAAATAATAAAAAAAAAGATCATCCCTACAACAAAGACATGAGATTTCATTATTCTACACACAGACTTCTTCAGTATTACACAACTTATTTTCAGTCCAAACACCACAAAAACTACATACGTTTAATTATACATTAACTCAGCATACACTATAAGGCAGGAAATTTCTGTGGTACAGAAAAAAATCTTTAGAATAAGCTGTGCTACATTAATCTTATTTCAGTGGAAAGAAAACCAAAAATCAATGGACAAATAGTCTTAAGAGGTATCGGGATTTTATTAATTTTTGAGGAAAAAATCCCAATCTTCCTGAATAGGTACATGTTACCTTACATGAATGACAAACATTAAATGAATAGAAATATTTCTCTCACTCCCAAACGTAAGAAATTGAAGGTTAAGTTGATCTTGTTCGTTATTATTTAGTCAAACTTATATTTTCATTTTCTTAACTCTTTTTTAGGGATAGAATTTATGTTGTAGGATGCTCTTCCACTAGGTCAATAATGTCATAATTATTCCAATCTGAAAACTGTAAATCAAACTTGCAACGTTCTCTGTACGTCTAGCAACCCATGCCCTGATTCTGGAGTCAGGATTAGACAGTCTTGGCTTTCAAACAGTTGAAAGACAAGAGCAAGATGATTGTCAAAGTCTATATGACAGCCCGCTTCTTCAAAAAGACAAGCTATTCAAGTAATAACTCCAAAAAAATATAACATACAAAAGCTATTTCTAAGACCTTTTCCCACCCAAGCCTTACAAAATTCCTTTGTTGTCCATCAGGATAATCCCAGAACCATCATCAGAATTGTGAGGATTCATGTCCCAAATCTCTGGTTCTTTGTAATAGCAAAATAAACGTACATGAAACTCTTATGGATAAGATGAGATGTTGACTAAAAGCATAAAAGACAAAAACTGCAACTGTTGGGTAGAGAAACATGAATGTTATTAACTGTATTGAGCAAAATTACTTATTAGAGTGAATGACTGGAAGGCTGTACAATCAGACTCAAATTGACCAACACAGAAAAAGTAGTATATGATATTTAAAGAATCTTGTAAAACAAACTAGCAAGGTGTAATATGACAACAAAACTGAAAGATAACATACACCTCATCCTGTGCAACTGTAATAACTTGACCCTAACATCCTGGAAGTCATTGAACAGACAGCAATAAACACTAGATTTTGTGTGAGTTAACCCATCGTTAAGAATATATCTGCTGGCCCACCTTTAGCACACTCTGCCTGCTACTCCAGGCTGGCTGTAAGCAGGCAAAATCTGGTGACACGATGTTAGGATTTAGTGGGACAAAAGTAGTAATGAATTAAAACAAAGGTGAGGTGTCTTTCTAAACAATAGCCTATAGATTAAAAAGAATTATGCAATTCAAGAATTACCGGGTGAGATGCTATGACCTGCCTTAATAAACAAAGTTAAGTTAGGTGATCAAATTTGTCACGTCAGATCTTAAAAGCTATGAAATCTACTTTAAATCTGTAATGCTACTGGCAGCGATTCAGTAAACACTTGGGGAAACAACAATAAAGCAGAGCATTATGCAACTTTCATTGTGGTAGCATAACATAAATATACATTAGACAGGTCCATGTGACCCAATACATAAGCACATAGCATGACCAGACACATAAGCCCACATCTGAGGAGCACCACAGGAAAGGAGATGGTACAAGTGTCACGCTGAAGTAATTCGTATGTCCCCAGTCCCAAATCCCTGCCTTCAAAGAGAACATGGGCTTTACTGTCTCTGCGTTGTATTTCCACCCACCTCTGCCAGGAGTCTACAGCCTTCAGTTTCCTAGCTGTTTCTCTAGGACAAACCACACAACAGTTTACTATAATACACTTGTTCCACTGTAAAAAGCGAGACAGATGAGGATCTTGTTTCTAGGACATAAACAGGGTGGAAGGGCTGTAAAGCTCATTGCCTTTTTAACCAGTCAGCTACTGATGGAGGCAAGGTACAGTTTTCTGCTGATCTCAACATAAACAGCAAGTACTCCTGTTGCCTGCACATGCAAATAGTAACTGCGACTTATCTGAACACATTTTCCTGGGCATAACAAAAAAATTCTAGCCATAAACCAACTTCCCTTCCAAATTTTAAGTGTATCCTCCAAATTGTCACATTTTGTCCTGCAAAAAGGAGGAACGAAGAACTTTTTAGATAGCAATTTTAGCATATAAACCACTGAGAAGCAGTAAACAGTCATACGCATTACTCCTAGCTAAAATGTGACTTTTTTTCTATGAGGAACATACCCTGTCTTGCCACAAGCAACCGTTATTTCTGTGCCGTGGTTTTAGAAGGTTCCCACATAACCCTCTGAATCACAATTCTGCTTAGAAATAATGAGTCAGAAAGAATGCTCTTCTCCAGTTTTAGAGCACAAACACAGATAATACTACTATTTCACTTTCTAGAATTTTATCATCTCAAACAATTTCAATTCCTTTTTGTTTTCCCTGTGGATTTTGAACAACGGTAAACATGCACAGGCAGTTTTTACTTCATCTTTCACTTTAAGTTAGCACCTAGCTAAAGTAAAAATGAGTAAGAATTTCTTACCTAGTAAAGTCGGCTTTTCCTGTGATGATTCAGGATCTGCTGAACACCTGCAAGACCGAAGAACTATCACACCTCCGAGTACACCATCTTCATTGGCTAGAAAAGGTGAACCTGGGTAAAACCATTGGGGAGAATTATTTGTAATAGGCATAGTTTCTTGGGTATTTTTTTATTTTACTTTCCTGCCTTCCCCCTTTAATCTTGTCACTAAGGGTTGAAAAGACTGTCAGGTCAACCAGTACTTCTACAAAAGCATCAGTTTTATTTTTTCTAGTGTTTCTAATGAGTAACTTTCTAAGTAGTAATCTACTAATCTACCAGTAATCAAAAAATGAAAAAGAGCTACACGGAATAAAAAAACATATTGGAAATTACATTTGTGAGTGCAAAAACATTTGTTCGTGGATCAAAGAAGAGATAATGAAAAGTGGAGCATCGAGTTGAAAAAAAATCATGTCTCAATATTTATATTAATTATAGTACAGAAAGAACCAAAAGATGGGCATATATGAAAAAAATCAAGCAAATTTCGGTCACTTTTACTGTTTATTAATTTTTCCCAATTTAAAGCATTTTGTACAGAGACATCATCAAACTGCTGTACGCTGCCTTCCTTGCTGTTTTATGAATATGAACAGAAAAGCCAAAACACATCCTACTTTATACAGTGGCTTTTCTGCTCTTAATTTAAGATGTATGATATAAAACATCTTCTATCAGAAGCTGGAAAAGTTTTAAAGTTAGCTGCATCAAGTCTAAGTATTCTTTTTCTGGTTTGTAGTTTGAAATGAGATTCCTATAGTTTTAAATGTGGAAACAATTGTATGATTTACATATGACCTAAAATGTCTTGATCCACAAAATTAACCAAGTTCTTGCACTTAAGCCCAAAGAGACCTTAGTCACACATTCACAATATACTGTGATTTAAAGCTGAATATACAATTGCAACAGGCTTTTCATATATTTCTTTTCAATGATTTTCTTTTAAATAAATTAGTATACTATGTCTAGTGTACAGACACTGTAAAAGGATTTGCTGGCCCCATGAACTTTAGAGCAGATCTACCCATCAGCCTCCTTCAACTTGCCCACAGCTATTCATATAATTAAAATTACTCCTTTAATGCAAATAACAGGCAAAAAAACACCAGTAAGAACCAACTTCAAGGTTTACTGTAAGGAAAACTAAAAGCTTTACCATGTTTTCTCTCAACATAAGAGTAGCCATGTTCAAAAGTGATTCAAGGTGGTCATTACAATAGAAGCCCATATTGCAGGAAAATAATAAAAGTGGTATGCTTAATAAACAGTAACATCTTATTTGATGTAATACAAACAGATATTATCTTTAAAGCGACACTGGCTTTGTACAAGAATTACTACTAGGTACCAATTACACCTACTGTATTACTCATTGACTGTGACCAAATCCCTGTGAACCAAGAATCCAGCCAATCGTAACGTAATAGGTAACAAAACAGGAAAATATGTTTGGTTAAAACAGAAATGAAAGGCTTGGGAAGTTATAAAGAGTTTTACCACTCAAATCAAAGTTTTTTACTCCATGCTTTCTAAGATGCTAAGTATATCTCTTACACTTTCACTGCATCAACCAAGTGCTGGCTAAGTATGTGGTATGACTTCTGCAAGCAAATGAACAAAAAACCAAGTGGTTTTCCTCATAGGGGACATGCACCCTTTAATCTTTACTTCAGAAACTCAGGTACTTCAAAGACAATGTCTTAACCTGAACTTCGTATGCAGACCTAATCTTATACTGAATTACATAAATTATTTAGGCTATAAGGCATGAGGTGAAAAGTCATTGCAAAAAGACAGAAAAGTTTTGCTTTGTTTTTTAATAAGCAGTTTCTCCTCCTCTTTCAAGGCCCGTGAAAGGTTCTTTCAAGGTTCTAGTGAAAAATACTAATCATCTCTTTAATTAGAATGGTTAAAAATGTTCTACTTAAGCAGAACACAACCAGCAAATAGTATGTAAAGCAGATAGCATATTTAAGGCCATACTAAAACACTAAGACCGTATGAATGCACAAAAAACCAGACAGCAACTACTGATTATAGACTTGATGCCACTTAAGTCTTGTTCTAGAAATGCTTACATTGGATTAATCACTTTTTTTTGAAGTGTTTTTCTTTCTCCCACTCTCAGGAAAGTAGATGAAAGAAAAGTCTGTAAATAAACCAATCACATATTTCTTAATTTTCCCAGTATTTTTGTCAACTATGTGCCATCATCACTGATCAAATTTTCAATCATCTGAATAACTTGCACATGCTAGGCTCTCTCTCTTTTTAAACTGTAAGAGAAGACTTGGCAGTATATTTCTTTCCATGTAAAAAGTCTGCAGCAAAACATGTAACACTACATTTTCATCAGAATTCTTTCATTTTTACAGTGATTTCTTTGCAAGAACAAAACATTCATCATCTTCAGTGGAGTACAGAATGAGAAAAGTAATCGCTCAAAGAATGTCCTTTGTGAGACTTTTTTTAAAAAGGGGTTTAAAAAAAGTTTTAAATCCGCAAAATTGAAAGGCTTTTAAGTCCATGATAAACATTCAAAAGCTACAAAACTGACTGTATTAACTCAGTCTTTGCTGAAATACATTGCCACTCTGTTATTTCAACTAGAAAACTCAAGAGGATTAATTTAATAGCACTGCGCATGATAAAAGCATGATAAAAACATGATAAAGTACCATTTTAACTTCAGCACTCATAAAACACACCAGATAAGCAAGAAGCTGACTTCTTTAAGAATAACAGAAGTTGGGCCCTTGGAGTAAGGACAAATGTTCGTTATGCCAAACGAGACCATGTCTTACTGCACTGACTTTGTAAGAATTGACCATGACAGTAGTACTGGGGTGATACAGAGATGAGTAAAATGGCTTAGAGTGACTTGTAGTGTGCAATTTGAATGGAGTATTAAACCAGGAAATGTCTTAAAAGGTTGTGTTATGCAAACAAAGCAAAGAAGGCAGGATGCATTATATCTCTCCTACAGATGGAGGAAACACAGTGTTACTTGCCCAGAGGTGCCCAACATCAAAACCCAGAACCTACAGGCTATCCTCAGTTGTAGCACCTTGACTGATATACTACAACACAGCAGTGAAAACGATGGGATCATGTTGGCTTTCTTGTTGCAGCCAGCCATGGTTTGAAGCCATAGCAGTAGAGATTGAGCCAAAAAACAGTTGCAACTCAAGAAATTACTGAGATTTAGTATTGTCAGCTGAGCT
Organism: Aquila spilogaster; assembly: GCA_024606505.1. Lineage (NCBI taxonomy): Eukaryota > Metazoa > Chordata > Aves > Accipitriformes > Accipitridae > Aquila > Aquila spilogaster. The sequence continues at coordinate 11,848 of JANHGO010001245.1, read as the reverse complement.
ACTGAAGATTTTTCTTCTTTTTTTTTTTTTTTTTTTAAAGAACAATGCAGAGCCAACTTTTAATCTTCTGCACCATTTTATCATCAGCTGCACAATCAACATTATTCTGGAAAGGAGAAAAAGTCTGAAACAAGAACATATCCCTTCTTCTCACCTCCAAACACAAGCAGCAAATGAAGACACAAACACACAGTCACTTGCAAAACTCCTGCAATGGTTCACAATTTTCTCACTCACGCCACTTCCATGGGCCATCTCTTTCCCCACTGCTGCTGAAGGTTGCCATCCAGAGTAATCAGAAACAAATTGTGTGACTACACCCTCATCCATTCTGATTGCTTTCACCAGCAATTTCAGCCAAACCATCTCAGTACAAAATCAGCAACAATTCAGTAGGTGCCTCCAATTCACTGCACTGGCTCAGTCATGGGGAATCAACTTCTAAATAGTGGCAGTAAAAACCAGTTGCCTACAGTAATAATATTACAGTATTCTACATTACAGTAAATTCAGACAGACTGTTTCTCCTCTCTTAAAAATCAGACTCTAAGCCAAATTAAACACACACTGAACAGCACATTCTTTAACACAGAGAACATATTTTATTTTCCAATTAAAGCAATTTTTAAAAAAGTTAAAAGAGGGATTCAAATATATTAATATTTTTTTAAACAAAGGTATTTCTGGATATGCAGACTTATTACTGATTATTACAATTATGCTAAAGAGTGTATTTTAACACAGCAATACAGTGCAAATTAGTAGGTCTATGTTAAGCAAGATTCTAGACAACTGAATGCTGTGCATCCATCATTAAAGCTGTAAAAATAACGGCAGCACAGAAGTAGTACTATCCTTTATTTCTAAACGGAATCAATGCACTGTACACAGGAATTAATTTGAGTGTTCTCAAAACACTCAATTCAAAGGCTAGGAACATATTTCATTAATTTAGTTCTAAAAATCATTTTGTTACAGCCAAGCCATTGAGAAAAAGAAATAATACTGCACACTTCTGTAAAAAATAACAATCTAGGTAATGGCATTTTTTCATATACATTATATTTAATTAGTATTTAAACAGGAAGAGAAAAGGTGCAGCTGAAATACTGCCACGTATATTGAAGTCATAATGGTTTCTCATTAGAAGGAAAAAGTAATCTGGGTCCAACACTCCTACACCATTTTTGCTCTCTCTGTACTCTTAAGAACGACAGATCTTGCTGTACAATTAAAAATTTATTAAAATAAAACAAAATATGCCTAGTAGCCAAAAATATCTTTTTCTACTGTAATAAAATAGAATTGCTAGACAAATCTTTGATCTAATAGCTTGCTAATGACAAAACTACAAAAACCTGGGGCTTTTAATACCATTTTAAGTCTCATGAAACTCATTGTTCCTTCCCAGTTACACTGGCATACCACTGAAGAATTTGGCACGAAAAATCCTAAGCAAAACTTCAACTACAGCATTTACTAATAATGTTAGCACTGACTGGCCACACCAGAGAGAAGGGGTAGGAAAAAACAAACAAAAAACATCTTTCAATAGTTTTGGTTTAATCCTCACCTCCCCCAGACACAAAATTGTATTTTACAAAACACATTTCCCTCCTTCAAAGCTCAACTATTCTGTTATTCCTATCTGACATACAGAAAGCATTATCAAGTTTTTATTTATATATATTTTATGTTATCAATCTGCAGTAACGGTCTCTTAAAAATAAGCAAACAGGTCTTTGTAGCAACTCCACATTCACTGATCCCATCAAGTTCTGCAAGAGCAACCATAACTGAACACCAAGACCCAGGTTCAGCCTCAGACCGGGGACAGAGCATGTGGATTTCACAAGTGTTAAGGCAAATAATGGCCTCAACTTTCAGTCTTGCTCTGGAGGAACTACAGCTACAAGTGAAGAACATTTTTTCTTCTATGTCTCTTGTAAATTAAACTGCTCCCATGATGAAGGTTCTTTCCACTAGAGCATGCGATCGATATGAGTTGTTCATTTCTGATCCTGTGCTTTTTTTCCCATTTGTAGCTACTGGACAGATCCATTCTAGCATAGATTCAATATTAAACTGTAAAAGAAATGTTTTATTTACACTTACCCAGCTGAAGGACTAACCAGCTGTTCATCAGATGTTTTATATTCATACTCTTCCATAGTAGAGAAACCATTACCAGCTTCATTGTTTACATTAGCTTTCAAAGTCTTCAGAACTTTGGTCTAAACACTGACTGTGGCGTGGTGTAACCAATTAAGTGCTTTAGCATCCCTCAGTTTTAACAGAATGCAGCTAAACAGTTCTAAACCTTCTTGTGCTGCACTATGAGTGAAATTCAGACTTGTTCAGGTCAATAATCTATATATCACTGACGCCACTGGACTCTGTCAGCTTGTGTACACAACGTGTTTAAAGTGAAGCTGTTTGTCACTCTGCTTCTGCTATGTACCCCACTGAACTTCAAGCTAACAATTTAAATAAACATTAGAGGAATATATAAGCACTAAATGAAGCCTGCTTTTAATTTCATGCACCATTATTTCTTAAATGTTTAAGCGCAAGCTGTCTGAAAGCAGAGATCTTTATATTTCACGATAAGTAAGTAAGTTAAAACATCTGTTTAGAATTTTTAAATAAGCTGCAAGGAACAGCACCTGTACTTCCAAACTTTACAGGTCAGATTTTAAGAAATTAAATAACTGAGGATACTGCAGTCAAATAAAATCCCAATGCTTTTGACAACGAGAAGCACAGGCACAACCTAGGAAAACTGTCGTGTAACATCACCACACTGTGTTAGTTTTTCAGCTGATTTTATTGTACGGATAACAAAGAGGCCTATTCAATTTTGTCTAGCACCAAATACAAAACTTGTGAAATCATCAACTTGCAGTGGATAAAATAGGTTATATGAAACTTCAGGATCACTTCATTCTCTTCTCAAATCTTTTCCGCTGTGTCATGGAGAAAACATAACAATGCTTCTGTAGCGTGATTCCTCTGTTACAAACCCACAAAGGATACCACAAAGCTAGAGTGATGCAGCACCAAAATACAAAGTAACAATAACACTGTGCAATGACAGTCACTGGCAGTCTTGTAACTGTTGAACTGTGAAGCTTTTCTCCCCCTAAAAGCATAACTCAATCAGGAATGTCACGTTCTACGATTCCTAACTGTCCCAACTCCTGCTCCCAAGAAAGGTATTTGACACAAAATTTCTAAAAGAGAAAGCGTCAGCGTTATCCTTCTGCTATTACCTTTCTGCAGACATTGCTCATTTGTGAACTGAAGCACAACTTAAAAATACAAGAATAGACAAACATATTTCCGCTAAAGAAAGAGTATCAGATTCCAACTGTCTTTCAGCTCATTGTTTTCTAATACTTTATAAGAAGCTTTAAAGTACAATTCATAACATTGCCATTGTTAAAAGCCCAGATTTCCCGCCAGTGAGATGACACAAACATTTACTCTAAGTCTACATTCCACAAACTTGGCCACATTTGAAAGGCATGATGAGTAACAAAATCCTCTGTTCTTCTGTTTGGAAGGTATTTGTGTTTACAGAACACCATTCTTTGACTGCATACCAAGCCTTTAGTGCTCTTCGACTAAAGATATCAAGCCCATTCAATTTACAAAAAATCTAAATTTCATTTCTCTCACCTCCAATTCAACCATCAATTGTGCATTATCCATAGTAAGTTGGCTCTGAGAAGGGATGAGAGAAGCACATCTGCCATTTGTTTGCTCATCACCTGCTGTTTAAACAGCACTCACTGTTTAAGCCAGGCATTCCCTAGTTGGAAGGATTCCCAGGGCTCTGTGGAAACTGTGAGAGTTCTGTAAACAGGAAGCACCAATCTGATGGCAACTGCCAAAATCAGCTGTTCACCCCTCCAATACAAGTAACACACATTTTGACTTCTGACAAAACATTCTAGCTCTGCTTTGTAAAAGCTTTTTTGTTTTGTTTTGTTTTTTGTTTGTTTTTTTTTTTGCCTTGGTCTATTATAATTCTGGCGAAAGTTTGACAAGACCACAAAATAGGGCTTTAAGAAAGGCTAGCAAGATGAGAATCCATGCCATCAGCAAGTAGGCTATTAGCCCTTTTTATCCTATTGTTTCAGAACGGTAAGAAATCCTACATCATACCACACATCCTGAGATACAAACTAGCACATCATCTGTGAAAATTCACAGGAAAAAAAACCTATTTAGTATAAGCCTATTATTTTAAGTGTAGTGCACGTTTTCAACTGTTGCACTATATTAGCAAGACATAACTTTGCATTCCATCTCCAGAATTGCCAAGATCCCCCAAAACTACACTACTGGCTACAGACTTAGTACTATGTCACATGTAAACAGCAAGATGTATCTGGATTTTGAGGTTTTTCCTCAGTCTTCATTCATAGGACAGCTAAAGGCAAACTAGACTTTATGCTTTCTAAACAAAACACAGAATCCAGGCACTTCACCTACACACACACACGAAAAAAAAGGTGGCTGTATTTTTTTTTTTTTTCTCCACATCAGAACTGCCCCAAAGTACAACTGAGAAGATAATACACATACCTGCTGTCGGGCAACAAAAACTTGCAGTGATAATTTCTGAAAATACAAGACAGACCTATCCCTAATTAAAACACAAAACCTTAAAAAGGAATTATAAAACACTTTTTTTCAAATTTTCCTATCATGAAAAGCATTAATTTGATACTGTCTCTCATTCTTTTCACTTTCCCTTGTTTTGTTGGTTTTAGTCTGTTTTCCCAAGGCAATATGACATCACACTGTTAGCCTGGTATCTTTGCCTGTGCAGCTCCTCTTTCTCTGCAATTGATAGTTGCAGGTGTAAAAAAAAATTTAGCAACTTTCAATATGTTCTTAAGTCAAATACAAACATTTTCACATTTTCACTAAAGAATACAACGTATATATCACATACTAGCCAGTTAACATTTAAAATAAAAACATCTGCTATGCAAACCAGTGGCAAAATACATTTCAACTAAACAGCAAGAGAAGAATTGCATTTTCGCTAACAGTTACCAAAAAGAAAAAAGAAACCCCAGAAAATTCAAAGCAACTTAAAGGAGGTATCTCAACTAAAAAGTTCCTGATTTTTTGGTCTTTTATCAGCCAATTTCTATGAATTACTTTGGCAGTAGCTTCCTCTTTTGTGTGTGTGCAGGCACTAACATGAAATTGCATAAGGATATGTATAGTTTGTGCTTGCTTTTACTACTCCTACCACAAACAGCACAATAAATTTTGAGAGCATGGACTGAAGATCTCACTTTCCTGAAGTTAGGCCACTTCCACACAATACCTTCAGAGTAGTGTAACAAATTAGCGAAGCTATCACAAGCATCCTTCCTAAAGGTTTCTCTTCAGTAAACAGATCCCTAATTTTATGCCACTATGAACTGGAATAAGTGATTAAATACAAAAAGTTACATTTGTGCTGCTTGGATTATAATCTCTTCGGGGAATATACGAGGATTACTTTGTTCTGCATTCTTACAGCACCTAGAAATGACTGCAGTACAGTTGTAGATTATCAAGTGCAGCGTTCCAGTGTGAAGGTGACTTCCCCTCAAACAGTCAAATGTAACATTGTCAGAAGCAAAGTTTAATATGGATTCAACACTATAAATAGAAATAAAGAAATTGCAACGCATTGCTTGCCAAGACCAAGGGCAACACTGCCTAGGTCCCAAAAAGGTATGCCTATGTCCCTCTTCCAGTTCTAATTAAAATACCATCATTTTAAAGGCTATAAAGACAGTGCAAGTCAACATATATGCCAGAAGCTTCATTGGAATCTATGCTATCTTCCAAAGTTCAAGCTTATATAGACATTTTAAAATTCCACATTCATATTTTGGTTATGACTTGAAGAAGGAAAACAAGATCTATATTCACAAGAAATTAAACATCTATAAATAGTCATGTACAATCCTCTGAAATCAAGGAAAAAAAATGTTTTTACCTTACAATAGTCTTGAATGAAATATACTTCACTTTTCAAGAAATTAATTTCATCATGTAAATAGCAAACCAGAATCTGTCTGTCCAAAGCATTTAATTAGAACATGCAGTGGTTTTGAGATCTATTATGTTTAAAAGGGTTAACATGATGAATAATTTTTATTAATGCTCCTAAACCACCAATTCTAAAATATGCAATTGTACACCACAGCCAGTGATTCAGGCAGGAAATTCTTTCTTCAAACCTCTCTGGGTATTCTATGACTCACATAACAATTGAGGTATTTCCAAGGGTTTTCCTTTAGATTTCCTAAAAGACTCTTCTGTAGTTTGATTGAACATTTTTTAGATGTAACACAACACTAAATTTGAAGCCAACTGCAACATAAGGCTTCAACAGAAATCACAAAAATAAGTATCTTAATTTTATTTAATAGAGTTAACTGCATTTTAAACAATGTTATGCAACGTTTAGGCAATTAGCACCATATACTTACCAATAAACTTGTTTTGCATAGTCTCTAGGAGAGCTTGGTGGGCATCTTCCGTTTGCAAAGCACATGAACATTCTCTGGCCAGTATGGTTCGGACAAGGTGCTCTCCACAACCTAAAGAAATATTAAGATTGGAAATACTCAAAATATAGATATCACTATGAAGAAATTCCTGTCATTATTTTACATCATCACAGCAAAAAAAAAAAAAAAGCATATGACAGGTTTCTGCCGTATTTTTTAGTGACACTAAGTCTCATGAAAATTCAACAATGTCAGCAGTTTTCCTCACAACTTTCCTGAAATTTCTACTGCGAGAAGTCATAAACTAAAAAAGGTTAAGTACAGAAAGAAGAAACAGCGAGACTGTCTCTAATATGTCATTTTTATCCAGATCCTGCAATTCTCCCTCAAAGAATCCACTTACTAATCATTCTCACAGGAATGATCCTTGGATGCAACTCTCTTCAAACCAAGAATATCTTTAGTGAATGCCACAGTAACTCCTTTGCATGATGTAATCTTACATTTAGGCCAGCTAATTTAGCTTTTTGTCAACAAAGGAATATGTGAATTTACCTATGCTTTTTTGACAGGGTGGCTGCTCATTGGACTCCTAATAAAAATGCCTGTAATGCTTAAGGGTTTCTCTTTAAGAAACTAAAAAGCTCCAGCAAACAACCACTTACTGCCTCAGTGCTTTCTGTAACTATCCCCTGAAACCTGTGCATAACAAAGACAAACAGGTCATTAGTGCTACTCTTACTCTGTAGGAATGCTTTCACACCTGCTGTTTTTCTCCCACGCTCTTTTCCATTCCTGTACTGTGCTTTGGGACATACAGCTGTGGCCAAATGGTACAGTGCATGTTTATTGGATCAACATTGTCTTGGACAGGGAAACACACTTGGTGATACCTTCAGCATACATACAAAAGTCATTATACTACTACACTTCCCGTTTGTTGACATTTTTCCTCAATGGCTAGGAAGCAGATGAAGCAGCTAAAAGAGGTCTAACCAAGCACCAGTTAAGCTGAAATGTGTTATCCAGTTAGGAAAAAAGGAAAAACACAACTAATTTACAGCTGTAATATGCCAATGATTTCAAATTATCTAAATTTAGGTGATTACGGTTTGATTTGACTTGTAACGCCAAGAGTATATCAGGGCCTAAAACTGCATTAGACACCAGAATATATAGAGAGAAGTCAAATATAGTAAACTCCCAATTATCTATATATATTTCTAGCAAATTTCTCATTAACCATGACAAGATGCAAGCACTGTGCTGGCTCCATAAAAAAAATCTGGTATACTCCAGTTGGACTTATTAGCTCAGGTGCAGAACTACATAAATACGCCTATGTGGCTTCCAGAGACAATTTATGGCTGGAAACAATCTAGCTGCTTTCAGATGGCAGAGCGCCGGAGCTGGTAAGACATCAGACCTAAGCTGGCTTCAGACAAAGGCAGCTCAGTCTCCATGGAAAACACTCACTTTACTGGAAGCACTAACAAGCCCAGAACAGAGAAAACTGAGTGAGTCTGGCTGAAGCCAGCCTAGATCTGGCACAAGGGAAGAACTAATAAACTCAACCCAAACTGACTCTAGTGCAGCCTGCTGAGCGTCTCATCGCTGTGCTTCCCAATATGCTGAGTTTGGAGCACTGACTGGTTTGGGCACAACATTGCATGAACACACATCTGCAGGTCTAGTGCTGTGTCTTATAGCTACTCACAGACTGGCTTCTTGTTCTTGCCATCACTTTTAAGCCCTAATTAACGTGGCAACCTACTCCAAGAATCTCTCCTTCTAGTTACTTGTCACACAATTACATCCTTCCCGTTAAAGGCAAACTGAGTTTACAAACACTGTTCTTCAAAGACTGCTAACAAAAAAAAAAAAAAAAAAAGACCCCTCACCTCTCATTTCCAAGATTAAAAAACCACCCCTATGGAGCATTATATATGCACTAGATGCCAGAGAATAAGCCCAGGGACCAGACTGCGGAAAAACTGAGTACCCGTCCTAAAATCTTGGTATCTTCAATTATCAAAATTACACCTTAGTCCTCAGTTCTGTACTCCTTCTAATGGGAAGTGTCTCCTGATTAATACAATTCAGTTAAACTGAACTGTTTGAAGTGGGGTACTTTGGCATTGAATCTACATGTAATTGGCACAACAGAAAGACAAATTCTTTTTATAGCAAACAGATTGAGTAAAAAACAGTTATAAATTCAGAGGAAAATGAAAGAGCTGAAATACTACAGCAATTACAGAGCAAATGGAGGCAGTTCTTGAGAGCACAAGGAAAAAGTGTTTTCATTGAGACTGTCAAGCTCTCGAGTTACTGAGAAAAGTGTCCCAGTTAGGATATTATCTTCAAGACGCCCACATAATAGTGTCCTCAACAGCTGCTTACAGGAGGATCTATCCGTTCATTGCCTCATTACTTCCATGCTCGAAAGCTTTTGTCCACAATAGAATTGAGAGTTATCTAATATTTGTTCAAGATGAAGTAATGTATAAAGAATATGGAAAAACTGCAGGATGCATTTTACCCATAGATCACAACATGGCTATCACTTTTGGTAAACTAAGAAAACTCAATCATTATGAAGTTTTGCTGTAAAGAATAAAACTAAACAAGCATACGCTCCAGCAATAATTTAGCAAGGTGATTTTTCCTTTAAAAGAAATTGTTAACACCTTTAAATATAACATTTATACCCTGTGTAAGGTAAGAAGCATGGGATTTAGCATATGAATCAAGCAAATGAGACACAACACTCAGACTGAGCTTATGCATCTCCTATGGATCTAGTAATAAAACCAGATGTTACTACTTCACAATTTTTAAGTAATTCCTAAATTGGCATCAAAAAGACAATAGCCATTTTTTAGCATGATGTATAATGTTATTTTCCCCTAAGAGAATGATTTTATTGAAGAGTTCCCATAACACCAAGTCTGCTACAAAAAAAAAAAAAAAAAAAAAAAAAAAAAATTAAGAGAGATAAAACTTAATATGGGTTAAGAACAGCTGCAGCCCACTGATGTGATCCAGGATCAACCACAAGGAAAGCAGCCTTGCAATTCTACTAACACATCACACATCTCTACATCCCCACAGACAAAGTCATTTCTTTTTGTCGTATTTATGTCAACCTATAAGGCAAACTTACAGACTGCTGCTGGCAGTATACGTAAAAATCTTTCAACACATCACATGCCAGCAATCTGCAGGGACAGATAACTAAGGAAAATAAGTCCCCCATTTTGAAAAGAAAAATTTGTTACTGAGGTTTTTGATGTAGGAACATATACTTTTGAACAACAAAAATAACTAAGCAGTGTTTCACATACTTTGACCAGATAAAGGCTGAGGAAGAGAATTGCCCTAATTATTCCAATAGAATTGCCCTTCCTATTAGCTCAAGTTGGAACCAAATACTAGAGTGTGAACTGTCTTGCAGGTTTAGCAGACCTATATGTCTCGATAATCTCCAACTGGGAAAACACTGTAGATAATACTAGGGCTAGACAGAAAATAAATGTATACAGAATTACAGTAATCAAAACCTAATTCATAACTTACAATATAAAGTTGTGGGTTCAAATTTACAGTTCCATTCACTTATAATCTCACCACCAGCATTAGCCAACTTCCGAATAAGTTTTATTAACATGACTCAAGACAGCAACTACAGCCAAAACTACTTTAACGCATTTCCAAATCATGCACATAAGCTGATGAAACTGTAAATCTGGTTAATTTGCTTAACTATGTCACATTATACTATGTTTAACTGTATGCGTTGTTATACTCTGTGGTTTGTCACTGAATAACACTGAAACCAAACCAACAGGGACTCCTAATAAGAATTTTTCAATTCTACATTAAAGTCTTAAATGCACTTGTTTTAGTAACTTTCATGTAAACAGAGTTTAAATCATTTTATTATCATTTCCCAGTTAAGATGATGACTTTTTGGTAACCTGAAGCTCATTATATCTCGGAGACAAACACTTTGCAATGACAGGCCAAAACTTCCATAAGCCTTCACACAACAGTGACTCAAATGGAGATGACTAACTGGAAAAATTTACTGGGTTACATTAGTGCTTCTAACTGAAATAACTGTGTCATATAGTAAACAAATTATTTTCCTAACACAGTAATATTGTGCAAACACCATGTTGTTGCCTACTCATAACCTCTCCACTGACAAAAATACTACTGTTGGAACTACTGTTGTCCATGTTTGCAGAGGTAAGTACAATTAGTTGCCCTCCTCTAGGATTACTAAGGGCAAAGTAAGCAACGTTTCTACAGGAAATATATAGTCTATTTTGATAAAAAAATACATACATATGTACATGCAAAGACAGATACTTTGATGCCATTTCCAGCCTCCCAGGTTAAGGGGAAAGAAGTTTAAAAAAATAGATTCCTAAAGTTTTACGAGCATATGAACCACTAGCCATTATGCTGTAGAGCCAAGCCCAGTCTTTGCATTTCAAGTACTGTTCAGCTGTATGCATATAACGGTTTTTAAGCTCTAAGTATTTTTGAACATTTTGTTCTATTTACTTGTCAGTAAATGAAACCAATGTAATTCAATAGCATAGCACCAGATAGGTACATACTGCAGCACGGTAGCTACAGAGACAATCCAGCTGCTGTTTGTGAAAGTGTCAGTTGCTGAACTGAGAAAACAGACAAGCCAGCGACATTTAAGATAGAGCTTAAAATTTTGTATTTTATCTTCCTAAGTGATCTTTAATAGTTAATAGCTCTATTCTGTAGTAATTTGCTAGTTAGCCTATGCACAACTTTCACAACCACCAAGTTACTAGGGGGTTTCTGTGGGTTTGGTTTTTATTTTCTTTTAACATCGTTAACGTCTTTAATTTTCAGCTATTATATTGGATACTATTTTACACTGCATACTATTTTGAAGAAAAGGTAAGAAATCTGAGCTATAATATTTAAATTTTACTCTAACCTTCTGTACCAAACAGTAACTAATACTCTACTTAATTCATAGGTTATACAAACCTTAACTTGCAATAGACTTTGGTCCTTAATTTGAGCTTCATGCAAGAAACTAAGGATTAAATTATTGTTTTTTCCTCAGCATAGTGACTTCTCAAGTAGATTTCTAATGCTTGAAATAACCACAACAAGAGAGGAAAGAACCCAGCACAATATAAGCTGAATATCCCATTCAATGCATGCTCTGCATCTTGTAACGTTCTACCAATGGAACCAAGATGGCAAACGAAAGGAAGGCCTTCTGCAAAGCAAGGGCCTCCAAGCAGCGTGTCAGAAAG
>JANHGO010001244.1:0-35312 GCA_024606505.1 Aquila spilogaster | reverse complement strand
GCTCCAGGCTGCCATTTCCGTTTCCATGGAAATAAATACTGAATTACTGAAAACAGAGTATGATGCTTTATGGATTTGGAGGCTTTTGATCATCTTGAAAGCCCCTCAGCCCGTTTTTGTTGGCGGTGGCTTTGTTCTAAGGGAGGGGGGGGATGATGCTGTCGGTGCAGAGATTGGTGGAGTGACCAAAAGGTGTTTTGTAGGAGTGAAAGGAGATAGGAAAAAAGGAAATGGGCTCAGGCCAATGCTCATGGCCTTGGTACAGAACATGGGCAGCCCTCGGCTCTTTGCCCTCTGCAGCGGTCAACGAAGCCAGCACTAAACATCCAGCACTACTGATGGCCATTTCATAGACTTGGAGCTTCAGGATGAAGCTAGAATGAAAAGGAATCACTTTCTGTTCTTCAAAAAGCACACACGGGAGCAGAAAAGAGTGAACTGATGCTAAAAGCACCTCTGAAATGAAGACACAGATGCCTGTGGACAGGTAACCTCATGCTGTGTGCAGCGACCCTGGGCTCAGTTCTCATTGCAAGGTGCAGCTGAGAATTTTTCCATCAGAAAAAAAACAAATGCTTGGTCCTGGGAGGAGGCACACAAACCAAACTTTGATTTTGAGGTCAGCCTAACCTTCATCCCACTGTTAAAGGCCTCTTACATTCTGCCCCTACTTGTTCCAGCCCTGGACCAAAGCAGACCACATCCTCCAAGCACTACCACAGCGCCTCTGCTAATTGAGTCAGGTTCAGGAAAACCAACCAAATGGAAGAGATGAATCGTAGAATCACAGAATCATCAAGGTTGGAAAAGACCTCTACAACCATCTAGTCCATCCACTTACCATCAGTACTGCCCACTGACCACATCCCTCAGTGCCACATCTCCATGGCTCTGGAACACCACCAGGGACGGTGACCCCACCATTCCCTGCGCAGCCTGTGCCAGTGCCTCACCACTCTTTTGGATTAGAAGATTTTCCTAATATCGAACCTAAAAGGATGAAGGGTGGGTAGAAGGAGAGATACCACTGTAGCGGATCATCTATAATACCAAACTGAGCTAAAATCAAATATTTAATCTGGGATAGAAATTCTGAATATCTTTTCTATTAGTAGCTCTGGAACCAATTTTTTTTGGCAAGGGAGCTCTCTGCTTTGTAAGAGATGTCAGCCTTTGGACACAGCATCCTAATTCAGCTGTATAAACAGACGTCAAAGCAGTGCATTCCAGTTTTGAACTGCTCTAGTCAGTAAGATTTGGGTTGAAAAGCTTCCTAGCTGAGATCACAGGTCCTTAAAACTTCCAAATTAACTGCAGAGAAGAGTGCCGTTGATCCCTCTGGGTGATATAAGGGCTTGGTACGTGCTCTGTGCCGTATCACATGCATGTGCATGCAACTTACACCTACAACCCAGATGGACAGGAACAGATGTTGAAAGAACGTGACCTTCAACCATGCATTACTATGTGTTACTCAGCAGGTTTGACATGCCTATATTTAGCTACTTGTTTCTCATTCTAAGGAAATTAGGTGAAATTGGAAGCTTAGCGCAGACATTTTTCAGATAGAACAGAAATGCCACGGAATGCTTCAGGCCTTGGGAGGAAGAGAAAGTCTGATTTTGCAGCCTATGAATTCTGGCAATGCTGCAGGGACAGCCTGAGAGCCCAGCGCGGGCGGACAGAAGCACGCAGCTTATCAGAGATTGGCTCTGGATGGGATCACTGCAGCTGGATTAACTGAACAGCACTCTACTGCATCTCCTCTTCAGAGCGTACTAAAAATGACTTTCAGACACAGTATGAGATAGAGAAGTAAATCACTGCCCTACAGATGGGGAATAACAAGACCACAGCCTGATTTCCAGAGATGCTGTTGCAATTCAGCCATCAAAGTCAGTGCAAAATAGAGAGCTGGGCCCAAGGAAAAGCTGACTGCAGCAGAGAGCCAAGTTTGGAAATGCCCAACACCTTAAAATAACATCTGTTTCTCCTGCATGACTCCTCCACAGCTCATCACAAAGCAGAAGAGCTAGCCACAAGCCCTGGGTTCTGGACCAGAACCCCAAGCCTCCAACGTCCCTCTCCCTTAGCACAGACACTTGCTGACTCTGGTGGAGCAGAAACACCAATCCACAATGTGTGTGTTATGCAAAACCAAAAAGCAAAACAACTTTAGTGTCTCTGTATTATTTAAAATGCTCTAGTCAGAGGCTGTGCTTAAAAACACCCCTCTCCAAACCCGTTCTGCTACAGCACCACTTCCCATCTTTGTTTCCTAAAAGCTTTTCCAGCCACATCAGTCTCTTGCTATCTCAGATCCTGCTGTATCATCTCTATCACATTAAGAACACATCTCATACCACCTGGGGATATCGCGCTGAAAAAAATCTCCTTAGAAATCCTCCTCCTGCACAAATGAAAAACTATTTCAGATGTGAACAGAAACACAGTCCCAGTGATGCAATCTTTATGCAATTAGTATGAGTATTAGAATCAGTCAGTAACAGGAAGGCATGTAAGAGAAATACTCCCTGCTCCACACAGAACTTTAAGCAACTTTTTGGGACTCCCAGCACCATTCCTGCCCACGCTTTACCCCCACCAATGTCTTCCTTTTGCTTCAAGTTCATCCACAAACAGAACACACAACATACTTTGTTCTTAGGAAACAGGTGATGGAACCTTCAGTCAGGTTACTAAGAAAAGGACTGAAGTTTAATTCCATTTAACTCCGGTGAAACGAGTCATACCACATTAATTTAACTCAGTACCCAACCATTTTACCCAGCCCAAGTCAGGGAAGCAAAATAATTGGACTGACTGAAATAAATGGGAACTGAAATAAAACATTCAGTGGAAAGCAGTGATCGTTTTCAGGTGTCAGGGGCCACAAAGCTCACAGGGTGGGCTCTGAGCCACAGCTCCTGCTGTACATGCAGGCTGAGGTGCCCACTCACCCAGCTGCACAGGGAGCTCGCTGCTGATTTGCAGGACAGGCTGACAGACTGTGAGAGGTGCTTACAAAAAAGCAATTGTCAGGCAAATACAGCAAAAGAGAATTGATGAAAATACTAAGTCAGGGAAGCTAGAAGGAAGCCACGCAGAAGCTTCGCCCAGCCCTGCCATGGCCACAGCACATCTGAAAGTGCAGGACCTGGATCCATTCCCCCATACCCAGCTGTCCCCAGGGTCCTCCTCCACCCATAGGTGTTTCATGAAATCTGTTCCATGACCAACACCAGCACTTTAACATAAGAGATCGGGGGAAAAGGGGCAGGTTACCCAAGTACTGCTCAGTGCACATCAGTCACCGTGTCCAGCAGCTCCGCTGCAGAAAATACTCCAGATAAGTGGTGTGCAGCTTTGGTTTGTGCTGGGAGCTGCCCATAGAACCTTATTAAACAAAATATCTTTAGGTTGGTAACTTCTAATTATACCCTGCAACAGACTAGCAAGGAGAATGCAGGAAGGAGTGGAGGTCCACAGCAATTGTGGTGCTCCATGGCAGGACTGAAGCGCTCAGCTCATCCTTGCTACGCAGGTACTAAGAACTGAGCAAATCCCATGCTAATACTCACTTCCAGCAGAAATTGTGTCATTCTCTGGAAGCTCAAATTACAGGTTTGCTGCCTCTGAATATTAGACAGAAATTCTTGGCTTCCGGAGTACAGCTAGGGCCTACAGCAGGAAATGGGTTGCTGCATACAAGAAGGCAATTTGCAGGGAGCAGCCAGCACAAATTGCCACTGGGTTCAAGGTGCCAGCCAGAGAGGCTCTCATAAGCAGAGATCATCCGCAGAGCAGTGCAGCGACAATCAAATACTGCTTTCTGCATCCCTGGGAACCACAAAGCAAGGGAGTAGGATTACAGGCTCACAGAAAGCCATCCAAGTTCCTAAGCTGCGTGCAGGTCAGGGAGGATGGGAGACTGAAGGCTTGAGTGAGTACAGGTTAGGAAAAACAACTGCAAAAGTGACTCAGCTCTCAACCCTCCACTGACAGCACTGTGGTTTTGATTTTACAGAAGTTCTCCATCAGGGGATGGAGGCATGAAATCTAGTTTGTAAACATAATTTATGAGGACTGATGCAGTCCTTGCTACCGCCTTTGCTGTGAACAAGCCTTAGTCAGGGACGTTCATTCTCTCCCCGCTCTGCCATAAGGGACTGAGATGAAGAACAAATGCGAGATAATTAAGCTCCTTACAGGATAAAAAAAATACATCCAAAATAATTCTGCATGTCTTGAACAAACTTGGAAATGTCTAGACAAAAGACAGAATTGGTCTCAAATGTATTAACTCCAATTAGAAGCTGAACCCCATAATTACAGGGTTTACTCTTCCTCAGAAAACTCTCCCCAGCATTACCATGCCCCCTCTGTGACTATCATCCTTTATCCTGCTGAGATATCGATACCCAGTGGACGGACCACAATCTGGGGTGCGGGCAGAGGTGGTGTGAGCAGCTCTGCAGCACCCAGCCCAGCGTCCCTGGGAAATCGGATCTCACTGAGGGGGAGAAAAGAGGTATGGAAAAGGTTTGGGTCCATCTGGGAACTGGTGCAACCACAGTGCCGAGGCAGTGGAGATTTGGGATGCTCTCTGCTTTGGGAAGCAACAGCCGTGGGAAATAAGGTGCTGGTCTGCAGGCACACAGCCCTGCTCTGTGATATGCTGCTTCCCCTCTCCCCTAAACAAAGGAGTTTGCATAAGACGTTCACCCTCAGGGTAGCTGAGCTTCCAACACTAATAAGGTTATTGCGGGCTGCAATAAAATGCTTCTGTCATTTAGGTGGGTGATGTGACAGCATAAAGGCAAGCAAGTCACAGCAGAACAGCCCTCTTGGGCACCATCAAAGACCTGTTCAATCAGACACAGAGCTCAGGAATGAAATTTTCCCATCTCAGCAATTCCATGGGGTTTCAGGCAAGAAAACTTTATAAAGACCATCTAAAACATCTACAGAAACCCCTAAGAAACCAACTAAGAGAAAAAAAACACAAGCAAGAGAAGGAGCCCTGCTTGGACTGCCAGAACAGAACTGGCAGCACAAAAATCCCACCACAAACCAAAATGCTTTTCCTTCTGGAAGTACTCTCATTTGGAGAGACTCAGAGTCTCCAGTTTATAACAGCAGTATTTCCACTGGCAATCACTTCCCCATGAACCCCTTCCATTTCCCCCCGGGCTAGGAGGACCTTACCTGACAAGCATTGTACAGCAGCTGATGCTCAAATTTCTTGATCCCCAAAATGTTCTGGAACATCTCATAGAGCTGCTCCTTGCTGAGGATGAGCTCGGAGGCAGCGCTCGCTGTCATCCTGGCCTGCTGCTTGCGAGGATCCTCCTCACCGCGGTAAATGGCATCAAACTTTGCCATCCAGGAGCTCAGGACCGTCTCCTTGCTGAGGCCATCGATTTCAGGCAGGCTGCGCACCCTCTTCTCAATGTGCTTCTTGAAGACTTCTCGGGAGTCATTGGCTGAGCACCCCCCGCTCTGCACCATTCTTGCAACGCGGTCGCTTTTCAAAAACACCTGGGAGAAAAGGGTGATTTCAGATGGTGTCAGTCAAAAACAATCCCCCCTCGGCTCCTGAAGGACCACAAATACCGTTTCACTGCCAGGAAAAGCGCTAACTCATTGCCAGCATGCTTTCTGACTTCCCACTCAACAACCACGTGCTGCCAGACTGACAGAGGTTGCATCTGTACTGAGATATGTTAATGAAGTCAGGTAAAGCTCCTGCTTTGTGTCTGCTAAAACCAAAACACTGTGATGCAATGTAGGTCTCCAGGCAATGCCATGGCCACGCTTTGCCAGATAAGTAAATACCCTTCAGGAAAGAAGGATTATATTTTACTCTATCAAATGTTTTAGTAAGAAAGCTATTGCATAACTATGTCCACCCAGCCAAATTCTGCCTTGTTAGCAGGAGCCCAGTGTAGCCAGGCATAGGGAAACCTGGCAAGGACCAGACTTGCATCAAACTACTAAACCGGATGAGATCTTTGCAGGCTGCCCTGCAAGATGCAGGACCCTGGCAGCACGAGGGAGAAGGCAGCTAATGGTGTTCTTGCCGCTGCAAGAACAGAAGGGTCTGGACATAACAGGGCCCAGTACAGCGGAAGATTCCATGGGAGTCACAGAGAGCCAAGGGGGTGACAGGGAGATGCAGTGCTGGCTCTCCCCCCTCCAAGCTCTGAATGCAGAAGGGCAACCAATGCCTAGCAAGAAGTGTTGTTTTATTAATGACGCTGAGATCTGATGAATGTGGCAGGTTGGGAAGAAGCTGTGCCAGGGCAGGGGTGTATCTGTCAGCTTTCAATAATTAAAAAGCTCAAGGATGACCTAAGAACATGGTAGATTTCTGTATCGCTCAGCAACATGGTACTCTATGTTCCCAGAAGCTCAGTGACATGGGGGTCTGTCAGGAATAGAAGTGGGTCTTCCTCCAGGACCAGCCCAGGTTTGGAGAGAGCCTGTGCAGAAATAATACCAGCACGCCCTTCTTATCCTTACGGAGCTCAAACACTAGCAATAACATCCTGGGTGTGTACAGGGGCTTTCAGGTTAGATAACAGGTGAGAGCTATCAGAATCTAAGCTCCCAGAACAGCCTGCAGCCGAGGAATTGCTCAGTGTGCTGACTGTAGGAGATAGCAGGAGGTCACAGCCAACATCCCTGCTGCACGCAGCCTCGTCTTGCAACACTGGAATGAAGCCAGGAAAGTTGCTCTAAAGGAAAGACAGGTATGCATCACACTTTTCCGTGGCCTGAGTTAAGTAGGGCAACGCCAGTGAAGCGTCCAGTTGAACTACAAGTGTATGGCTGTTGTTTGAAAGTTTGATTACTTGATGTAATTATACAGCACAGGACTCTGGAGCTGGTCAGGGGACGCTTTCACACAGAGTCACCAGTGAAACAGGGATGTATTTTGTCTGTTTTTAAGCAGTTTCATTTTCCTGCCCAATAATCTCATCTAAACAGATTATGCTGCTCTTACATCCTAAAATGCAGCTCACGCCATCTTGAAAATTCTCTCTAAAAGCATCTGTTAAGTGAAGCTGTGATAAACTGAAGATCCCTTGGCAATTTCTTTTCTGATAAGAGATGTAAATTACTCTCAGCTTCCTTCCTGCTTGGAGAATGATGGAGAAGTAACTATTAGGCCGGTTTAATAGAGTTAATCCAGGGATAATTTGTGCTTTCCTACCACAGAAGCAGCTGCTGTCATTTTATTTTTTTTATAGAGTTAAAATTCAATTCAGTTTCAGTATCTGATTTTGGTCCTCTCAGATTCCACTTCCACAGAAATATTTTATGTAGGCAATTCAAAATCTTCACCTTTTATGACAGAACAGCTCTAGGGAAAAAGACAAACGGTTTGCAGAAAGGCTAGGAAAAAAAATAAGCAACCCTCCTCATACAAATCACAAGCTCTGATTTCCTTCAAAAACAGAAGAAAAGATTTAAAAAAGGGCTGCACGCAAAGAGGTGAAAAAAGGCACATATGCTTTAGCACAATTATGAGAGATGTTCCACATGCCTTAGTGCCATCTAGTTTTGGCGATGTACACCTCCCTCACTCCTCCTTTGTTTTAGAGCGCTTGTAAGTGTGTGCAAAGATTCATTTACTGTTGAGTTATGGACAACACATCTGCACACCCTGAGCTTCACAAATCTTGTGATGTGTTAAAAAAGGAAAAACTCTGTCAACAAAGTACCAAAAAAAAGGGCAAGTGCGCAGTACAAAGAGTCCATTCCTTCAAAATTTGACCCCGTCCATAAAAGAGGTGAGAACAGTGATTCATATGAACAGTGAAATCACCTCTGCTTACCTCATAGTAGCTCTGGACAGCATTTATAAACGCTTCATCTGCCACAATCTGGGTTTCTCCATTGAGAAAGGCCTGGAAACGATCTTTGATTGTCTGGAGCTGCTGCTTACTAATCTGCAAAACACACCAAAAGGACAACATCAGTCAAGAAAGGTTTATACATGAGGAGAAAAAATACACACGTTCTTCTACAATACCTCAGCAAGGTGCTTAGGACATGCATTTCTGCTCCCCTTTGGGGCCAGCAGCAACAGATGAAGAATCACCCATGTGTCTGTACACACGTACTCTTTATCCTGTTCATTTAAGAATCACGAGCACCTGAAATTACCCTGAACATAATTTCTAAACAACTCCACCATCACAGAACACACTTCTACTGCTTTTCATACAAAAGACTTTTACCACTTCAAGGACACCAAAGTCAAGAACAGACCATTGTGTGTATGCTTGGCAGAGACGGCATTTTCTTCCTCCAGTTAGCGTCTCCTTGCTTTCCAGAAGACGAGGACTCATCTCTTGGATGTTTTTCATTAATTTATTTGGGCTTGTTCATTTCTATTGGTTTGTCACAGATGAAACCTCAGTCACGACTAGCAGTGAAAGAATTTGATGCCATGCAATGCAAATTCAAGGGCAAATCTGTTCACCTTACCCAAGCAAAGACTTTCTTTGCTGTCTCTTCACTGCTCATAACAGTTTCTGTCCAGCACACAGCCAGTACCACTTAGAAGACAACTCTAATTTTGGCACAATGACATCAATAAAAGGTTCACAGGGTTTTATTTCAGCCTTGTAAGATAACACGCCATTATCTTGCCAATTTATCTGCCTATTTAAAAACAGATATAGCTTAAAACCACCACCTTTTCAGCTCATTGCACAATGTTACAGCAAGTACGTAAGTAACGTACCAGCAATGGCAGTAAAACACTTTAAGATGTAGGTAACACTCATCTGAAGGGCTGCAGGGATTTCAGTGTTGTTGTGTCTGGTTTGCTATGCGTCTCCTTCAGATCTGAGTATAAGAATTAATTTAGACAAAAGAGAAGGAACAAAACAAGATGTATACCTGATGACTTCAAACTGAAAGGGAAAAGAGAGCAGTAAAAATTAGGATAATTATTTATGAATGACCAAAAGGTCTCAGGAAGTTAAGAGGAGCGTTTTTTCTCGCTTGTATGCCAGCAGAAGAAACCAGCCCATTAGAATGGATGAAAAAAAGTAATGGCTCTAAAGGTCTAAATGGCTTTGAATAAAGCATCAAAATCTACAGAGATCCAAACGACTAGAGTATAACGAAGCCTGGTAAACACAGCTAGAGATAAAAAGCAGGAGAGGGACCACTTGGAAAACGTGACGATAAATATCAGTATGTCTAGATGATGCACCACGCGCGGTGTTCAGGGACTGCGGTAACGAACACCATGAATACTGGTAATTAATTCTGCAACACCGTGCTGAGGAGGGTTAGTGAGCAACTGCAATTTAATGTGATAATCTGGTATTAGTTTATCCAGGTGCTTATGGAGAGGTGTTCATCAAAGCGACATTAAAGCAAGACTGGCTATGCTGTGCTGCAGAAATCAGGCAACAGCCTTTGCTACCAATGTGGGTGCCAGAAAGAATGGTCATTCCCACCCCCAGGACAGCAACCCAAGAAGCACCTGGACTTCACAGGGTCTGACGTACTCAACAAGGCTCAGCATTACTATGGCTGGAGCAAGAACCATCCCTCCAAACTGACCCACCTCAGTTTGGTCATTCTGAAACAAGTCCGGCAGAAAAACACTGCCAAGAGCTCCTGCCCTTAAGGCTGGAAGCATTCAATTTTTGGATAGAAGACTCCACCTGCCTTGTCAGACACCTAAAACCCTTCGTGGTATTTGCTAATAGCACTGCAGATAGCACAAACCCTTGGGCAATACCCACAGCATCAGATGTAAAACGGGCTCCAGACTTATCTGAGCTGATGGAAGCTCCTGATGGAATTGAAAAGAAAACTGGGTCAGCAACAAGACAAGACACAGACAATGCAGTGATCAAGTGGGAGATACCTGTGGGATGGTGCTAGGTCTGTTTTTATTAAGCATTTAATTATCTGGAAGAGGAGAAAATCAGGACGTTAATTAAATGTATTGACGATATTGCATTAGCAACCATTGCGAATGTCAAGCAGAAACGGCGAAAGAATAAAAGCCATAAGAAACCCAGAAAAGAAATAGGAAAACTACAGGCAACATTGAAATCAGTGTGCCAAGGCACAAGACAAACTAGAAGTGCAGATCTCCTGAGATAAGAGGCTTTTCATTAGGGATTTTATCAACGTGCATGACATTTTTATTATTTTTCCCAGGTTATTTCTTAGCACAATCTCCACAAGTCTTTGCTTGTTCAATTCCTGTAATACTACCTAGCAGCAATACTTTCTGCTCCTTCCTCGATACTGAATGGTCTACCTTCAAAACAAATGATGCTTCTTGAAATACACAGAAGCTCCCAATACTCATCTGGCACACGAGCTCCCGGGGGCTGTGGAAATGAATCACTGGATTTTTCTCTATTGGAGTGTCGGTTGCCTCCTCCTCACCCCAAGCTCTAGACGCTGTTTCACATCCACAGCAAAGGAGAACATCTCTGATACAGCACACGTGCAGCACGGACCAGACCATGGCTAACAGGACCCTCAATCTTCCACCAGGCTGTGAAGCAGCACTGCTGTATTGATCTGTGTCCATATTACTGTTACAGAGGTTATTGAGAAAGTCAATTTTAGCCAGAATTAATTGCTTTTATATTAAACTTAGTTTCAGCAGTACTCTCTGTTGTAAACATAAAGACAAAAAGAGCCAGGAGGAAACAGGAGCGCTGTGGCGGCTCATAGAGGTTTATTCTAACAACCTTCCCTTTATTTTCCAGCCCTTCCTGCTTTTCCCACAACCACTAGCAAGGTCCAACAGCCTTTACACAAGAAATAACAGTCATTTCTGCATTCGACAGAAACTGCAGAATGCCTTGCTTGCACATATTGACTCTGGACCCAAGCGAACTCCCCAAATTACCATTGCAATGTGTCTGTATAGCAGAGCATTTCACAGCCTTTATCTATCTAAAGCACATGTGAACATGTGCCAGACACACACGAGCATCTTAAAATCGTAATTAAGCTGACCCAGGGATGGTGAACTACTGGTGCTGGTACCAGGCAGGGCACCCAGCACTCTGGCATCAGCAGGCAACTGCAGGGCATCTTGGCAAATGCTTGGCAGAGATGTTCCCTGTAGCAGAACACACTCCTGGAAAGAGATCATCAGCAGCTGGATCATCTGGGCATCCAAATGCTTCCAGCCTTCTTGGTCTGACATTAAAGAGAAACTGCATGCCCAGAACAACCGGGTGACCTCAGAAATGGGGCAGAACAAACTCTGGTATGTGCCATCTCCCTACCTCGGTCCTAAGCAAATCATGGAACGTCAGCAGAGCAAGATCTGGCTCATCCAACAGGGGCTTCCATTAGCCTCTGAAGAACCAGCAGCTGATGCATTTACACAGATGGATTTCAGAGCCAGGAGCTTGGAAGCCCTTAGCACTGCAGGCACCATGTCAGGATCAGCACCACCTGTGTCTTGCAAGAAGCAGCTCAGCAGAAGACTGCAGGGAATTCCCTGAGGGAGCATCTCTCTGTTGTCTCAGAGAGATCAGCTTGCAGCACACAGCCAGGAGCAGCATAAAACTTGATTTCCTTAGGACACCTGCTGTTCCAGCACCACCGCAAGGAGGAATATTTAACTGCTCAGCAGGCTGTTGTTCTGGGATTGGTTTTGTAACATCTAATAAATATTTTACTGCTCCTCAGCACCATGTAATTTAGGAGAAAGCTAAAGCAAGCTTTTGAATGAGCATCCCTCACACCATCAGTGTTTCCACAGCCAAAAAGTTGGCCATGGCTTGAACTATGAACAAGGAAGGGACGTGCTAGGGACCAGTGCAGCAGAGCACTGGTGCTGGGGGGCACAGACCCCAGGAAAAAGCCATCAGGGGGGCAACCCTGTACTCCTGGCCCAAAGAAGCTACAGCAGCTGCTTCAGGGAAGATGTTCAAGAACGCACCTGCCTCTGCTCTTTTATCACCTTTGCATGTGGCACTAAATCTCCGACCACCTCCGCTGACACATCACCTCCAGCCCTGCACCTGCCCCACAGTCCCAGCAATGGGCACGACCCTACAAACCCAGCCAGCAGGCTGTCCTGCAGCTGGAAACTGCAGCACGTTCCCCCTGTGCTGGTGCTGCTCCCTCTGACGGGAGAGGGGGCCCCAGGGGGTGGCTTATGTCCCCAGCATTTGTCTTTTTAATCGCCATCTCTCCCAGGCAGATGTGGCTGCTTTGCAGACTGCTAAACTGATATCACCGGCTTGTTGCTATCAATGTAAGTGAGCAGTATTAACTGTGCATCCCAGGGAAGTCCTCCCAGCTGCCTAACAGCGTATTTTCTGGTTGTTTCAGAGAAGTTTAATATTTGTTACCAGAGAGCAACTTGTGCTTTGGTTCCTGACAACCGCAATGCATCTTTCCAGGCATAGCAGGCAGGCACGTGCCCTTCCCTCACTGCCTTGCTGTGCGTGGGTCCCTGTGCCTACACTCATAGACAGGAGCTCATCTGTGATTTGCTGACTCCCAACACCACTGCTCCCAGGGGACACACATGTAGCACATTCCTTACTCCAGGATGAGTGCCTGGATCCTGCTGTGGGGCAGGATGCTACTGAAACATTATTATGGTTACTCCTACTTTCTGAAATGCAATGATGTGTACCTCTGTAAGAGCAAAGCAAATCCAGGTTTGGGGCTTGCCATGATGATTTTCCCCTGACACCATCCATCAGCATCCTGCTGCTACATGGGAAGCCTGGACAGGGACCCCAGAAGATGCCTACAGACCTTGCCACTGCCTTCTTCACTTGCTGCCTCTGTTTCTAACAGGTGTGTCCATCCATCTCCGCATCTCCCCTTGTAAACAGTTCCTTTTTCCATTCAGATCAAACAGTCCCCCAAGGGGAAGGCACCAGTAGGTCCCAGGCTCAGCCTAAGGACTGCTAATTATCCAAAAACTAAATGAGTCCAGAAAGCAGGTGAAGACCGGGGTGGGAACACAGGTTGACTGTGCTGGCACGTCCCCCAGAGAGCAGCACCCCAGCACCCCGACAAGTCCTTGCTCTCCAACAGCCCAACTGTCTGCTTCTTTTGCGCCTCATCTCCCATCTGAGAGAGATGAGGAGAACAGCAGCACTTTGCTTCTCTTCAGCAGTGGCTACATGCATGAGAAGACTGAGAACCTCTCACAGACGTCTGTGCAAGAAGAAAGCAAGCTACTTTTTAGAGGGACACTTTTAAATCACCATTTGAACTATTTTCATCTCAATGTTCCCACTCCAGGCAGACCTTACATACGGCAGAACTAATCGTCCTTGCCAGTTAATGTATACAGCAGCTCACGTTGACTTGAAAGCGTTAATGTGGAGCTAAAGATTTCCTACTGACACTTCAGATCTGCAAACAACAAACAGTCTCGTCTCTGAACAAAAAAGTACGCATGTCCACCATCACTTGAGTTATTTTCGAACCTTTTTCATCATTAAGCTCTGACTCTCTCCTCCATTTCACAAGCTATTTTAAGAATACTTCTTACTGAGCAGCAGAGACGGACAAATGAATGGAGACTAAAGGACTCCTGGTGTGTCCCAGCCTCTGTGAAAAGTGCCATTTTCAGCCTGGCAAAGTTAGCAGGGGAGGTAATACCTTTGATACAACTGAACAACACAGCAAGAACCGGCGAGAAGCTTCCAGGCACACAGGGCTGAAGTGCTGAGCTCTGCTCGCACCCACACGCTGCTCTGCTCCAAGAAAAACCATCAGCCCCCCAGAAGAGAGGGCCGCGATCTAAAGCAGCTTGAGATGGGGTTAGTGAGGTGGAAGGGGAAGCACAGGTAAGTCAGAGCAATGGGTCTTGCCCAAAGGCAGCTGTTTTTCAAAGCACTCCAGCACGCCATGGCTATGGCTGAGAGCAAATTGCCATGCTTGAAGTTTTCCCTTGTTCTGTGCATTTGCTACAACTTCCAGGAAACAAACTAAGAAAGAAAACATTCTCAGTTTTAAGAAAATCTAAGAGCCAAACATATCTGCGATCCAGGAGAAGATACGTTGTCTCCTTCAGACAGCACTTGAAAAGGGTTCAATCAATCACTCAAGCCAGAACAGAACTCATTTCTAGACGAAAAACAAGAGAAAAGGTGTGAAACTTTAGCGTACCTCCTCCTCCTCCTCACATTTCCTGCTGAAGTGAGTAATCTCAGATTTTACAAGGGCATGTTGCTTGGTGCTGGAAGAAAAAGTTTGGTAGAATGTAGTTTGGTCCAAGGCAGCAAACTGCTGCTAGAAAACAGAGCACTGCATTTGTACCCCCCATTGCTGCACAGAGACATGAGGAATGGGAATAGGCATTTGCGTGCTGGCTGGTATGTACCTAGACAGTTGAGAAAGGTATCAGGATACGTTATTTGCAATAATAATGATTTCCACTGGGAAGGTTTGTTATTACAATTGTTATTACCTACTTTAAAGAAAGGCACTGTTAAGAGTTATCCAAATTTTCCAAGCCCCTGTATTCAACTGGAATACTACAGGAGACTGAAAATGAAAGAAGAAAACCTGGAGACTTTTCTCAGGCACCCCAGAGACGGGGTGAGAGCCCCAGGGGATATACCTCCAGGTCTAGTTTACCTCAAACAGGTCCCCAGATTTCCAAGCTCAGAGTGCACTCGCCCAGCAGTGGAGGCTGGAGGAAGCACTGTCCATTTCTCAGTTTCATGCTGTAAATAAAAATGAAATGTAGCCAAGGCAAATTGTGTTCATCGCAGTGCACATGAAGCACATGTTCAACATATGCAGGTCCCGCACTGGCACCTGCAAAAAGGACAATTAGCTGCCTGCATGAAATGAGGCATGCAGCTCGATAACAGTCTTTAAGATAAGAGAAAGGCCATTTGCTGGCTGGCTTTGCAGCAAGTGGCCTGAGCTCTGCTAGAACCCCTGGGAGCATCTGGTAAGGACAGGTGGGATATCACAGCTTCCTGGGAGAATATCTCTTCCTTTGGTGCCTCTAGCAGGCAAGCTGGTTTCCTCTTGCATTTCAGTCTCCTGCTCAGTTTAATTAGAGCCATATAACACCCCTCAATGCCGCTTCCCATGTTCCAGAACCCTACAGAAGTAAAAGCAGACCAATTGGATCCACTGCAACCAGGTTCCCCAGTGCTCATCCATAACTTTTCTAGGCAAAGGTGAGATACCAGTTGGAACAACCCAGCTTTTCTAACAAACCTAGCAAAACGCAAGTTTGATATAATAATTATACATTAAGCAGCTAAAGTCTGGCAATTTTCAACTATCAGTCCTACATGGCCCTGCATAAAGATCCTTTACAAAAACACAGCTACACGTTAAAGACTTTCTCAGTTACAGCAGTGAGAGCCATTTTAAGGAATCCTCTGCGATGGAGTATAATGAAGGCTGTCCCTAAAAGAGAAGGGAGTCATTCTTCTTCTTCTTTAGGCTTGAGGCATGGTAATTTTAAGGGTTTTAAGTTCCAGTCACTTCTCCTGGGAGGCTCTCTGTTCCCTGCTATCACTGTGCTGCTGGCTGGAAAAACCCTGAGGGAGGGATGGGAGTGGGCTGCGGGCAGAGCCCCATTCTGTATGGAAGGAGGAAGAAGTGCCTCTTGTTGCACCTGGTAACAAGTGTCTGTGTGTTGAGAGTACAAGCTAAAACCCCCACAAAACGCAACAGAGACAGTGCAGATTTCAAGCATATAATTTCAGTGTCGGTAGGAGCAGAAAATATGTGGGCATAGAGAAGGAGGAAAAAAAAACAAAATCAGATTACTCTTTGTGAAAGGCAGTTGTGCTAGAATTTGCCTAAGGCGTTCTGCATCCTGAAGCTGCCCTTCTGTTCCCAGGTGCCCTAGAAGAGGTGATAGAAACTGTAAGAGTCAAAAAACATGAAAAAGGGGAAAAATAAGCCCTAAAGAATGAGCACAATGCATCAAATCGCTACCTCCTTGTTTTCCTCCTCCAGTAAGCACGTGGAAGTTGCTATGCCATGGCAGCAGAACACAGAGTAGGAATATAGCTCCTGGGGCAGGACCCTGTGCGCTGTGATCCCATCAATGACAAAACAGATCTCACATCACGTGTGTGCACACAGGTTCCAGCAGCTCAGCTCGCCTCAGCCCTGCTTCATACTGGAACAGTCCTATTAAAACCCCACCCTACACCAAACCATTAGAGATAACTGTTACCTGCAGAGATTGAAAGGGAAAACACTAATCTTAGATGTTCCTCAACATGGTTATTTACCTGAGAGCATCCAAAACATTTGATGGAGCTGAGCACTTCACTCAGGGCACTGGGTGCTCAGCCAGCATTGCCGCCAGCCTGTGCCATATTGCAGAGGGACCCACACACCGGTGCTTGAGGAGGCGTTGCTGATTGACGCTGTCTCCAAGACAAATGCCTCCTCGCATCCCAGCACCGAGCTGCCTGGCAGCTGCCCCAAAGGACCCAGCACAACTGTGGCCATGTGGCTGGGTCCATAAACCCAGCATGAAGAATGCCAGACCCCTCTGCTGCAGCAGCCTCATGCGAGGAAGCATCCACACTCTTGTCCCTGACACTAGTGTTATTTTCCTATTCAGCCCCTTCAGCGGTTCCCAAACTCTGGAGATCTGCACAAGATGGTTACTTGAGTGGGCAAGTATCCTACCCACACTAACAGAGAACAGGGACAAACTGGTGTGAAACTTTGTTCCACCTCCGGTTCGTTTCCAATCAGCCTTCAGTGCTTGGCTCCATGTGTGCAGGAGACAGAAAGCTGTCGGCTCCAACCAAAACCCTGCGTGCAGGCTCAGAAAGCCAGAAATCATTTGCCAGCGCATACATAACAATCAGCAATGAGTTTTTCCTCAACTCCAGGAAATCTTGGAAAGAATAAGCCCAGAAAGTTGGAAATACAAGGTACCTGAGGACTTCAGTGCCACTGCCAATCAGGAAGGGAACAGCCAGCACCAGTCTTGGCAAGAATACAACTTCTTTGGCTGGTGCAGAAGCCCAAGTCTTTGCCATGAAGCAGCACCCAGCTGCCTCCCCCTGCTGCAAGCACCAGGCAAAGATGCCAAGCCCAGGTGCAGAGCCACTGGGCAAGCCTCACTCATCAGGAGCGACAGGCATCTGTCTGCTAAACTTTGCTATTTTCCTTCTTTCCACATGCTATCTTCTGGGACACACCTAAGCTCTCCTTAAATTTAGGGGGTGAAGAATTTCTCACTTCCTGTTAGTATTCTACACTATGATCATTTCTTCTCAAACCATGTACTATTTCATCGAGCTGTGTGATTTATTTCTAAGACAATTTTCTCAGAAATGGGATTTAAATGAGCAAAACAAATCTCAACTCATCCAGAGACAACTGGAAACCAAAGAAACTGAAGATGGCATCAGGAGAAAAAAACAAAACACAAAACAAAACTAACTGGCATCAAACAGCCTGTGATGCGGCAAAGGAACCTAACAGCAAGCAGACATATGCAGAAAACGTACAATAAGATACAGACATCCATCTTGAGCCACCCAGGGTCTGACATGAGTCAGCAAGGCAAGGCACCCAGCAGCCCCTCTGCAGCCTGAGCAGAACTCGGGAGCAGCCTGGGGGCTGAGCTCCCTGCCAAGCCTGCGTGCAGCCCTGCTGCTCATGGGCTGACAAAGGGGGGACAACACCAGCTGCCTCCTCTGCTCGGGGGCTGCTGCTGCACTCCTGAAGGGAGATTGGTGTTCCATGCAGCTACTGAGGGCCACAGAGAAACCCTCTGAAGCACCAAGGCAATTCAGCAGAGATAAGACTTCTCTTCTTATTCTTGGTGCCTGCAGAACAAGGACCAACCCCTACCATACTCCTCAATTTTATGGGCTCTTCCCAGGACAGAAAATAACAGAGCATTAAGCCAGCACAGCAAGCACGATGTTATAGCAAGACCACTGACTCTGTGTCACACACAAGCATTACCTCCACACTGCTGATCCTGCAGCAGCACAGGGCGTGCTGTGCTGCTGACACCAGACTGTGATTTCCATTAGTGTTAATAGGAACCGCTGACAGCAGTGGCAGTCAGGAAGCCAAAAAGCCTCCCATCTTGATGATCGCCTTCAGTAAGTACGGAACTGCATTAAGTCTGCCCCAGCAGCTGTGCTATGCAAACGATGGCTGCTGTGAGCATGAGGAAAGACCCAGGGCCCCCAGGAGCTCAGCTGCCCCTGAAGAAGTGCTAGGATGGGTGGTAGCCAGAGGAGTAACAGCCACAGTGAAGATTGGCTGCAGTCCTTGGGAAGGTGGATGGAAGGAGCAGGATACTCCAGTGCTGTTTCTACCTTTTAAACTGAATATAAAGGGACATCTTGGGTTTGCTACTGACACTGTAGGGTAAGGCTCCACCTCAGAAGCAGTCATGTATCTTGTTGATCTTTGCCATTTGTGGGATTTATTTCCTTCCAGTTGCTCTTTCTGAATTAAAAGGTTGTGAAATAGTGCTGGAGAGGACGCTGCAGCAACTCACGGCTCTGCAGCACAGGCACACATAACCATGGCTGACCAACATGCATGAAAGTAAGTGTGGGTTGCTCCAGCACCGTCTCCATTTCACACATCTCAGGGCATCAGCTGACTGCAACTGGGGTCAGGTAGAATTCTCCATCTTTGGATACAGCGCAGCATGATTTCTCAGCTCTGCAGTGAAAACATTCCCTTGTCCAAGGCTAGACTGCTCACAGCCACAGGCTGCTGTGGGTTTCAAGCACTCATAAAGGAAGGACTGCTCCTCCCGCAGTGCTGGAATTTGCCACACACACTGCCAGCATCTCCACCTTCTTAAATCTCATAAGTTAGCTGCACATAGTAGGACTTGGCACTTCTCTGCAGGCGTGTCTGTACCATGGGAAAGATTCTGGATATGCAAAAGCCTAGAAAAAATCCAGCCCTGAGATGTAAATACAGATTTCATCCTTTAGAGAACACCAAATACAAAAGTCCTACAACAGTGAATCAAGCATCAAAAAACTGAAAAACAGGTGTAACAGCACCTCATTTCAGCACCGAGGTCAGCTCCAGGTTTGCTGATCTGAAACAGCTGTGATTCTGCCACTGATAAGCGGACTATCACTGCTTCCCTGAGACAACAAGCCACCAGCTCACACCCCAAGGTGCTCATAACTCAAATAAAGTCCCGTGCGGGTCTGTGGGAGCTATGAGCAGTCCCAACCCCAAGGCCACAGCAAGCAGAGGGGAGCACGCAGCACTGTGCGGCCCCTGACCCAGCCCACAACAAATCCACTTTTACTACACACGGAACCCAACTGTCTTTTTCACTGCCTTCTCTTTTTTCCCCTCCTTGAAAGGAGCTAATTACAATGGAAAAGATTCTCTGTGGCTCTCATGCGTATGACTTCTGCACTTCAGAAATTTATAATATGCTATGTGGTTACAGTGCACACACTGTATTTGGAATTACATAGCACATAACCCAATCAAACAGCACTAACAACACCGGGTAGTTAAATCATGCTGAGATAAAGAAAGAAAATGATTTTGTGTAGGCATGGCAAAGTCTCCCATGTACCTCGGTCAAAGTGGCACCTACTGCCAATTATCAGGTTGCCAGAAACCACCCGTTACTGAGGGCAATAGTTTAACTTAACACTTGGAGTGCATAGCTGGGGGTACATTAAGTCATTTGCACAGTGTTACTCAGCTGTCAGCAGAGTGGAATACAGCTGAACACAAATACAGTGGTACTGTGTTGTAAGGGAAAAAAAAAAACCAACCAAAAGCATCAGATGCACGAGAGGTGCACAAGGAGCAGGAGAGGGGCGTCAGGATGGGGAGTAGGAACAGTACAAGAAATGTGGAGCAGGGGGAGCCTGAGAACACCCACAGAAGTCCTCCAAGCACTGGGGAAATCTGCAAAGAGGAGAACAATGTATTTCCTCATGTTCATAAAAAGAAATAAAAGGTGTACATTGCAGTGAGGAAGTCAGAAGCGATCTGAGTGCCCCCAGGCCTGCACTGAGCTCAGATGGATCCTTCCAGCCCTATTTTTACAGCGCTTCTACTCTGGACTCCAGCTAGAACAGACCAGCTCAGGCTGCACCCTCGGTTCCAAAACTGCTCCCTTCCCCAGGTGTCTGAGGACTGTTCTTCACTAAGTAGGCAGGAAACATTACTATCCTGCAAGTGGCTGCCCTGCAAGCATGCTCCTTGGGTAGGCAGGAAGCAAGGGCTATGACAAATGCTTGCTGCAGATGTTCCTGCTGAGGAGTGGCAAAGCTGCTTTTAAAAGGCCCTTTGCAAGTCAAAATATCATATTACTTGGCATTCCCAGCCCTGTGACATACTGCAAACTGCAATCCTTTACCCTGTGACCATATCACGATACCACAAATCAGAGGAGATCAGAGTGGGCATGCAACCAACACAAGTTCTGCAAGGAGCCGGGTGCTGCACCCAGAGCCACCCTGCATGCAGCCGCACGGCACACAGCCACCACTATATTTATTCTGGTACATTACAGTGGGAAGCTTTAATCTGCATAATCGCCTCAGAGAAGATTTCATTCAGCGAGGGGAAAGCAATCACCATTTCATTTGCAGCCGGTTGCCTTCCCAGGGTCTTCAGTTATCAAAGCTGGAGGGTCCTAGCAGTACACACACCTGCCTGGATGATTCTGGGAGACAGGTTCATGCTTCCGACAAAAGCATCTGCAGATGCTCAAGGTTTTCAGCCTGTTTTCAAAGCCATTTTTCCCCTCCCAGCTGCTCCCACTTTTATCTGACAGTCTACATCCCACACGAAGAAAACAACTGGATATAATCCTAGATTAAAGGGATTGTAACACAATTAAATACAAGTCATACCCTTGATAGAGCCTGCTGTCGTCACTGACAGAGTACAGCACTCGGACGCTGGGAGGTGTGCAGATGGTGGCATTTGGGATACTCCCTACAGCTGCTGGTTTTCCTACGCAGGCATTTATGCCTCCCCACATAGGTGAAAGGAAGAAAAATCAATCATGTTCTCATGTGATGCTACGTTATAATCCCACATAGATGTTACTCTGAAAACTAGAAATTTAAACCCCGGTGGCTCCAGACCCACAGCAGGACACTGCCTGCTGCAGCCTGGGGCTGGGGGGTCCTCAGTCCCCAGTGTGGTGACTGTGTCTTGGGACAGCCGGGTGCAGTGGGAGGACAGGACACACTGCCTGCTGCAGTAAGGGCCACAACAGCCGAGCAACGGCAAGAGTCCACCTGGAAGTCTTTATGACTTGATCCTACCTCTGGAAAGCCATCATATTCTTACACACAGCTGCATATTAAAAAGAAAAAGGCACTTTAATCTTTTGCTCTTTCCAGTCTGGTAGCTAAAGCAGCTTGACTCGATTAAGAAACTTGAGAGCTATGAAAACTACTTATTAAAGGAGAAAATTTCCAACTGTCTCTCTCTTGTAAATTGTGGCAGCCAAAAAATCCAACCCTAAAATAAAGACGTGCCCGAAGGTAGCAATTTTACTATCAGCAACATAATGATTCGTATCGCTGCTGTCATCTTTGTTGGGGAAGTGTAAGCCAGGTATTGTGATCATTAGCTTTTTGATACAGATGATCACTTTAAATGAGGATAAACACGTACATTTTAATAAGGAACGGAAGGAAACAGCCCCAAAATACAAGCATAAGAACCCACAGCTCATGCTAAGCCTGCATGCTTCTTGGGGAGAAGCTGTGGGAGCACAAGGGAGGAGGCTGCTGCTGTCAGAGGATTAAAAATCAGCAGAACTTGACCTTTAATGCTAAAATTTAAAGCAACGACCTGGCTTCTCATGCTTCCATTCCCTAATGTAACCATAATCAGATTTGTGGCTGAGATCAGAAAAATGTTTGCAAAGAGCAATTTACATGCAGCCTTCAACAAGCCCGGGTGACACAATACAAAGGACATGAACACAAGCTTTTGCAAGTCCTGACTGAGCAAGTTTGAAGCTGAGATGCATATTAAGGTCACAGAACAAGGTCTTCTGCAGGTGACAGCAGCAGTACATCACACTGCTGAATGCTTATAGGTAAAAATAGCACTGGAGTCAGTGAGTGCTTGGCTGGGATGGGAAGCCCCTGTATAAAACTCAAACCAAACACACACCGCTGCTCACAAAGCTGCCAAAACATCTGGCCCTTAAAACAGACAACAGGGAGACCAAGCCCAAAAAGCTGTCCCCCACAGCTATTTTAATGGGATGAGGGAAAAGCTAAGAGCACACTGGAGTAAGCTGTTTACAAATGCCATATGAGATGCAAAAACCCCTAACCCTGGAGTTCATCCTGCTCTGTGTAAGGCTGTTAATGACCGAAGCCAACAGCAAAACCTCCAGTGAGACAAAGAGATTCAAAACACAGCCCCAGAGCATTCGTCACTGCAAACACACCGAAGCTGAACACACTTGGGAAACGTTTTACTTCACCATTCCCTAATTATGAATGAACGTGTCTTTATCTGGTGTTTATTCCAGAACAACAAATAGAGGCAGAATGATACACCTCTGCCAAAGAGACATCAACAGTGGATATCTACCTTGCAACCAGTCACTGGAGGTGGTTCAAACAAGCAAGGAAATCTCTGAAAGCCAGGGCTGACATTTTCCACACACGAGTAGGGAAGTTTTCCTTATGTGCCGCTGTGTCAGCTCTCAGGAGATGCCCACATACATCATCTCCATTACTTACTCCTTTATGCAACCTACTTATTAAACCAGAGGTTGAAAAGGAAGAATAAGGAACCTCAATCTGTTGTAAGAAAGGACTGCCTGAATTCACCAGTAGAGACCACTGCTATCGCTCTGGACTTGTGTTACAGTCAACCAGTTCTAAATACACAGCACTGGCAAGGCATCAGGGAAGGGAAGGAGCTTTACTGGAAAGGCATGGGAACAGACCCCAAACGCAGCTCTCCAAAAGATGACCTGAGGTACCTGTTCTGAACTGGAGATCATGTTTTCCTGCTCACACTGGACAGAGGGCAAAATGATATCACTAGAACCCACATGGCATCTCAAAGCCCTCAGAGGAAAGGGAAAGTGGTACTTCATATTTCTATAAAACAATTAGTATTGACAGAACAGACTATAATACAGCACTCAGCCCAGAAGAGTAATTAACTACTGCTGTAGCTTGCTTACTGGATGCAGATAGGAGGCAAGGAGGAGGCAATTAGGGAGCAAAGAAGCATGCCAGGCACAGGGATCTGCTGTGACTGACTATTGACCTGCAAGCTCTGTGTGAAGGAGAGCATCAGCGGTGGAAAAACACCCCACATGAGCCACGTAAGGGAGTGTCTGGGAAACTAGCTGCAAAACACCATACGCCATCGAATATTTCTCTTCTGAAACTCAAGGGGAAATCACCCTGGAGAGCTCCAGAGATAGCCAGGGCTCCCTGCATACAGAGTTGTGATGCTTGGCTTTAAAATAACATTGGAGAGAACGGATCTCCATCCCAGTTTGGAGTCCAAAAAATAAAGGATACAAAGTGCCCCAAACTGGAGCATTTCTTCCCCAAATACAGAGAGGTACTACCAATCCACCTCTGAAAGGCTTGGGAAAACCCATCTAGCAAGCAGGCTTTGTAACGTACATTTGTAACAGCCCTCTAAGCCTGTTCCCCTAAGGAGGCATTAATGAAATAAGTGGGGCTCACCATGAAAGAGGGGCAGACAATTCTGGCACTGCTTCCAGCATGGACTGAAGAACACTTCCCTTCCTGACAGGTTTATCTCTAAGACAAAAGCCAGACTCCTGAGGACAACGTGACACAAGAGCTCTCTCCCTTGCTGGGCAGCCTCAGGGGGAGCTCACAGGCCTCTTCCAAACAAAACTCAGGGAAAACCAGTCCATGCGAGGCTGCTGCATTCATGCTTACACATGTGCCCCTGGCAAACAGGACAGGGTACGAGAAACAAGGCTCCTTCCTGCTGTGAAGGTTCAAAACAACCCAGGCTTTCTGCATGCCCTGGGTGAGATGAGGAAAGAGCAAGTGCAGTTCCAGTGGCAGAAAACCCTATTCTACAAGGACACGAGGAGATATTCCTGTCGGTAGGGCGAGGGAGGACGATTTCACAAGGACACAGAGTTCTCCTGCATGTGCAATGACGAAAGACAGCAAAGGAAGCCAGGAGACATCAAACCTCACTGGGCAGAACAAGTACCATAATGACTCAGTCATTCTTCCTGGCCAGCCAGGAACTCTCACAGCACAGTTAATTGCTACTTGGGAAACAGAACTGAATTTGGAGGCACCACCAGTGTATCAAAATCTGCTCTGAACAGGCCGGGTAAGGCAAGGTGATAAAAGTTAATGGGAGCTTGCAAGGTGAGGGGAGCGAGACTGCCCCGAGATCAGTACTGCAGGGAGCTCAGGGCCAGAAATGGGGTTCCTGCAACACAGGGCCTCTCCTCTGGAGCCTGTCTGCTCAACCTGCAGGGACAGAGCGGAAGATGCTCTGCCTGGCTCCAAGGCACCTTCAGGGCATTGGCTTCCCAGCCCCTCTGGGAAACACCTGTGGCTACAGATGTGGGGTAGAGAAGGACTGGGCAATGTTATTTAAAGGATGCATTAAGTCAGATAATCTTATCAGCCCTGGGGAATCACAGCCGAGTTCTGAAGTCACAGCAGCGAGTGCAGGCAGTGCCACAGAGCTGCTGTCACGCAGATCAGGAAACCATTCAAAAGCAGAGTACTTATTTTTCGTTTCTTCTCTTTCCCAAATGCTATTTTTAATCCCAATACAGTCAGATGAGAAAGCCTTGCTTCCACTGGAATATTCCACATGACACCTCCAATTCCTCTTCTTTTTCCATCTCAAACTTAAGCAGGGAAATCTCTAATTTATGGTTTACTACATTTAGCAAACATGCCAGTATCCCTCACTTCCCCAGCTGTAGGGGTGCTCCCATGGAGTAAATCTCCTGCAGGAAGGCACAGAAGCTGTACAGCTTGAGATGAAGGCACCACAACCCGCCTTCTTGGAGCCGGCCACGTCACAGCAGCAGTGCTGGACCTCAGTAATGACTTTCTACGTCACCTCCCCATTTTCAGCATCCCAGTCTGCCTGGCTCAGTCCTGCCGCAGTAGCTCCTCTGACTGCACACGGGCAGCACATCAGCAAGGAAGAAGCCAGCAGGATATGGAACGAAGCCTGGCAGTGCTAGTGCCAGGAAGGCAGCAAGGGCAGCTTCGAGGTGCTCAGCCCCACGCTGCCTTACTCCCGCACCCACACGTCTCCTCGTGCAGGTGAGATGGGGAATCGCTGCTGTGCCGTAACTCCGAAACACTGCATGTGGGCACAACGCTACTCCCATCACAGAAAGCTTAATTTCAGTGCGCGTATCTGCATGAATGCACAAGGTAAGAACTAAAAATAGAAGCATCCTATTTTCATGCATCTAGTCAGCAGGTACAGAAACAGCGTAAACAGTGATTCAGCAGCAGCCCGCGTGATGCAGGTTGTTCCCTTGCCTCTGCCTCCCTGTGCTTGCAGCTTCCCCCTCCCTGCCTTGCTCCCGTCCCTCCGGCAGAGGGTGGTGGGAGTGCCTGAGAATCCCTCAGGCATGGTCTGACCTCCAAGGCACATGGATATTTGTAGAGCTGCTCTATCTCCACCATTTATTCTAGTGCAGAGTATATTTGAAACCATAATTAAGTGTTCTGCTGTGAAAATAGCTGCATAATTCACATTTTTCCCCATTCAACTTATGAGCCTTGTATCTACAAACCTGAGTCATCCAACCTGGGGAAAAAAGGAGGCTTGCTGCACAATCACAGCGTATGGTTGCCATCTCTGGTGCAAAGTAGTGCTGTGAGTCCATAAACGCCACTGACAAATTGCACAGGATGACACCAAGGATATTCTTCAAGTCCTGTGAGATTTGCTACACAAACAGCTATGACCTTGTACACATGATTTCAACAGAGAAAAGCCTTTTTTTTTTTTGCTAGTTCACACCCTCTTCTTTTTCATTACTGTTTGCTGAGAAGCCAGAAAGAGAAGATACATGAAAAGCAGAGAGACTGAAGAGTAGAAATAGCATCTTTCATTTACCTTACGTTTTCTGAAATTGCAACTTAGCTCTATGAGCACAGGGTAAGAAAATATTTCCCAGCCTTCCCACCACTTGAGCTCTTTCATTCAAACTTTCAAAGCCAAAGGGAAGAAAAGCCTCCCAAGCACATACCCACTCTGCTCCGAGTGCCTGCATGAGCAATTCCTCCCTCCAGCCCCCACAGTCTCAGGGCTAGTAGTCTCCTTTCTGATTCAGCAAGCTACACTTCAGCTCTAGGCTCTGCCTCCCAAAGGCATGAGGGCCGTGGGAAACCCCTCAGACCTGCTGTTTAGTGATGCTCAGCAGCCTCTAGCCATGCCCTGCTCTGTACAGCACCCTGCCCTGGCCCCTGCTTCACCCTGCCCAGTGTATCCATGGGATGGGAGCACTGATGGCACACGGCATCCTCAGCAGCCAGCCCATTGCCCGCAGGTCCCTGGGGCAGGGATGAAGGGCAGGCCTTCTTGCTCAGCATCCACACATCACATCGAGGCAGCGCACACAGCAGCCCAGCTCAGGGCTAAGACACCCAAAAATACAAATAATCATCAAGCCATTAACATCATGGGAGCTGTCACTGCAGCTGCAACTTTCTGAGTCATTTTTCTATTGTTTGAAGGGGAATAGCCCTTGGAAGAAATGAGTTCGACATGGGGACAGCAAGCATCTGAACAAGTGACAAAAATATCATGGGAGGATTTTCCTGTACAGCTCTGAATTGCCACCACAGAATTCCTAGCAAGCATAATTGACTGGGGATAACTAAAGCACACAAGGATTTCAACTTTATCTCAGAACGGATTAAAGTTCTTCCTAGTCTCACCTTGACGTGCACTGAAGTCTGAATGATTTGCATTTTGATGTCTAATTGAAATGTGTGTTACTGTCTGACAGGCCCTAATCTCCTCAAAAACATGCTTGTGTGCCTCCCTTCCCACAGCAAACACTTATCAGAAGTTTCACCTTGAATATAGGTCACAGCATTGCAATGCAAGTAATCAGAGCTGAAAAAAATAAAAAGAAAAAGGAGATTCTAGGTAAATATACACATACAAAAGGCACATCTGTTCTCTTGAACCACAGCAAGGAAAGATTATGACCATTAGCATGAAGGTTACGCAGCAAAAGAAACAACTGGTTAAGGAAGGAAAGTATCACTTGGTGACATCTTTCATCATTAAGTTTTCATGGAAAAAACGCTGCGATTAGCTTAGTTTGAACATATACAAAATGTAAAGAGACCATCTGACATCACTGAGGCATAACAGCACAAGATAAATAGAGATGATTTGCCACACTACTGGAGCAGCTGTAACTCCCTCCCAGACCTGCAGTAATAAAACGAAAGGACACAGAAATAGCAAGCCATCTGCTTCTGGCTGGCCACCGAATCTTGTGCTCTCAGCGGACAGAATGGAACTGGAGGCCCTGCTCTTCTGCTCGTATGGGTTTAAGCAACTGAGTTGCTCCACCAGTTTGACAGCCCCTCTGTGGCTGGTCTCACGTGGGCTGTCCCATAGCCAGCTGAGCCGTGTGCCACAGCCACAGGACAAACATCTGGAGGCCGGGATGCCGTGCAGCTCGCGCCGAGAGCCTGAAGCAAGGGCAGCCAGCACATGTGTCCACACACGGAGAGGCAGAGTCCCACTGCACAGCCTCCCAGACCTGCAACACCAGGGGAGAGCGGCAGCCAGGACCTGCCCTTCACACCTCGCTGCCATCTCCCCTTCCATCTCAGCATGGCTCATGTAGCCAGGTCTACATGACACCCCACGTGTGTAAATTAAACATCGGCTCTTTTTATCAGCAAGTGTGTACAACTTGTAAGCATGAATTATGCAGGACTATTAACTGCCTTATTATAAGAGGCAGCAGCTGTGCAGACTGCAGGGAGGACACACACAGTTGCAGAAGGGGCAGCCTATGGATGTTCAGTGCCTGAACTGTAGCAATGGGTTTGGTCCTGGTGCTCCCTTGCATCCTGCCCTAAACAATTAATGCAGCGCCACTGGACTCAATATAGGAGAAAAAAATAATTTACTGATGGCAGACTGAGAAACAGCACCTTGCTGAGCAGCTCAGCCCAGGGAAGTGCCACACAGGTTGAGCCACTGCACTGGTGAGCTGCGGAGAGCCACAGGCTGGGGAGGCCAAGCCTGAGACACTGAGTCTTTGCAGAGCTGACATCATGCTTAATAGGTGTGCTGGGGGCTCAACGTACCTACAGGCTGAGAAAGCTTTTGGTATGATTTCACATGAAATATTAATCTCCCTAGTCAATAGGAACGCTATTAGGATGGAGTGGTTGGGCTGCATGCAGTTGGGAAGCATTTGGGAACAAAGTAGGTGACTATAGGGGAGGCACAGATTGGTATTAAGGCCAGGTTTATTTATTGTATATATCATGGAGCAAACATCAAACACCACGATTACATTTACTGATGATTCAGAGTCGTGTGGGCTCCTCAATACACAAGAGGAGGGCAACAGAGTCCCGGACAACTGTGAGCAAGCAAGCACCTCGGGGGATAATTAAATTAATTCAAGCTATGGAAATGTCACACAACAAGGCTAAATCATAGAGCAAATAACATTAGAAAGGACTTTGAACTCCAGAACGACAAGAAACAAACCCAGGCTGCTGCTGGCTCCCAGTTACACATGCACTGTGCCAGGTGCCACACAAGCAAAAAGCCCACATCTATCTTGGCCATCAGAGAGAAAGTCACTAATAAAGAAATCCCAGTGACAGCAGTTGCGCTCCCAGCCCAACGCACGTGTCTTTGGAGAGGCCACATCGCACAGGGACAGCTCGTGATGCAGCAGCTCTGTGTACATGTGGTTGCAAAGCTCCCAGGAGAGCACGGCTGATTCGCAGCACCTGTGACACCGGCAAGCCAGTACCATGGGGACAGAGCTGGTGTCACCACAGCACAGCACCCTCCAGCACAAAAAAACACTTCATAAGAGCAGAATTTCTCACCAGAGCCCAGAGAGTGCAGGCAGCCTGCATTGCTTACCTGACACTGAACACCAGAGCTGCCCTAAGGAGTGCTGTCCAACGCAAGGCAGCTCCCATAGCACACACCAGTGCATCTTGCCCAAGCCATCCCACCCATCAAAGGAGCCTCTTCCAAGGGACAGCCCCAATGGAGTGCTGGAGCAAGACCATGGAGCATCTGGAGCAGCAACATGAGATAGGACACAGGAGAACAAGTGAGAAGTGGCAGTCGCACAAGGCCCTGAAGGCAAGGAGAAGATGCTAAATTTGATGAGGTTGAGGAAGGGAGCCAAAGGAGGAATAAATAGAGCTAATGAGAAAACAAGGCATGAGCATTCAAAAACCTTTAACACACTGCTAAACAGCAATAAAAAAGCAATTAGAGTTCCAAGATGCATGGAGGGTAATTGCATGCACTATAAATAGGGGATGGAAAGACTGTCCCGCTCAGCAGGATCCAATTCACTTTTGGGGTGACTTCTGTGCAGACAGGAATATTCTGGTGTGAGACAGAAGCTGAGAAAGGAGAGTTTACAGAGAGGAGATTACAGAAAAAAAACCTATCACGTATCTCTGCATGAAACACGCATCAAGCATGAGCTTTGCAATGGGAGGCTTTAGAGGTCTGAGCTTAAGGAAATGGAAATAAAATTCCAGCAGCAGAGATGCAGAATAACCTTACAAAAGACCATTTTAAATTCCCTTTTCTCTCTGGTTACCCTCCCCCAGCTCCCCTCGCCTTTCCACATTAGCTCCCACCTGGGAGCCCCACACGCTATCTGCACAGCCCCAACTTCAGCAAGGCCTTGGCCACGCACCAAAACAACCCCTTGTTGCTCCAGCAGCTGCACATCCCCAGCTACCAGCAGCAGCTGGGCCCTGCCTGGAGGTCCAGCTGGCAGAGGGTGGGCAGGGGGCACCCTGCACCACTGAGCCCCGCAGCACAGCTCCAGCTGAAGCAGTGCTCAGTGTCCTTCCTTCATCCTTGCATCGTCACCATGCAGGTAGTGAGGCAGCTGGTTC
Source organism: Aquila spilogaster (assembly GCA_024606505.1). Classification (NCBI taxonomy): domain Eukaryota; kingdom Metazoa; phylum Chordata; class Aves; order Accipitriformes; family Accipitridae; genus Aquila; species Aquila spilogaster. The sequence goes on along the minus strand of JANHGO010001244.1, from coordinate 5,199 downwards.
CTGCTGCGTCACCCCATTAGCTTCCTTCAGAGGCAGCGATGAGTCTGTAATCTCTGATTACAAGGGTGGGAGCAGTTAGCTAAGATGGAAGGTAAAGCTCAAGGCCTTGACAGCTCCGTGCTGGCAATACACAAAGCTGAACCAGGAAAGGATATTTAGCATCTTAGAGAAACTTCCCTTTGGCTTGATTTTCAGCTTGTGTGATTCTCACATCACCCCCCAGTGCCTAAACCTCTTCTTATCTAGATGCAAGAGCAGCAAAACCTTCCCACAGCAGAAGCTATCAGCTGGTGGGACCTCACCTGGTGGGAGAGGAGCTTGCTTTCAAGCTCAGGCAATGCCAACTAGCATCACCTGGGCTTGCAACATGGTAAATTCCCCAGGGAATTCCCCTGCAGGCATAAGCAAACCCTGTACATCTAATCAATAGCAAACATGCATCACAGCTAACAAACTTCTGTACTAACTTACAGAATCCACACACTTCCAGTGCTGTCCACACCAGCTCAACATGCATTCAAGATCAAATTCAGAAGTCACAGCAGACACAGTGCAGTTCACAAGGCAACAATCCAGATCACATGAGACTGGACAGATTTCTGTAAGCTGCTTCTTAACAAATAGCCTTTTTTTTTTTCCCCCTCAACTGCCAAGAAGTTAACCAAGTTAACCAAGCTGCTTCCCCAGGATCCACCTCCAAGCAGTACACACGTTGCTCCGTGACTGTACAGGACCAGATCCAGTTCATACCTAGAGACTAGAGGCGCTTGTCCTAGATCATTGCATGTGGCTGTAAATCTTACCTAAAAAAGGAGCAGAGGTGGAAACATGGAGTCTAGCAAATGCAGACTGTCTCATCCTATTCAAGAGGCAATCAGTGTCCTGTCCTTGGGAGAACATCACTCTAAATCAGCACATGAGATCATGAGTGGCCACTGTAGGACCATTAGCATGCAGTCCTGTTTTGCCAGAGTTTGTACAGCACATGGTCACATCAACACCAAGTCCCGCTCAAGGCAGTGGACTAAGCAAAACTAATTCTGGAGCATGACTGAACCTAGGTTCCATTAAGTTAAGCCGCTAACACCTGGGTGTGGGCAGAACACACTGGACAGCCATGGCTGCAAGACTGGAGCATAGGGCTCAAGAGTCACGGCTTTGTGTTGGGGCAGCTTTCCACCCACTTCTGTGTCAGCTTTATTACACAGCTCACCGTGCATCCCATAGTGACAGGTCACGATCCAGTAGTGTGTATTTGTCACACTGCTGGAAGTCCAAGCTCCCCATCTTGCTCTGAGACAGGCAGGCTTTGAACCACAACAACTGCGAATGTTGTATGGCTTACCCAAAGCTGAATAAACATTTGTAAAACATTTTGACTGAGATATTTGGATTCAAGGAAAGGTCTGACTTGTTTATCAGCCCGAATCACAGGCAGACAATGCGGAGTATGGTCACTAAAAGCATCTTCTCAATCAACAACTGCAGGCTCACAGCGACGGCACTTACAGGTGGTGCTCAGAATGATGCCCACCTGACCCAGAAGAACAGCCAAGCAAGGCAGGTGCAGTCTCCCAAGCTCTGCTTTCCCTCCCAAGTTCTGCCTTCCCTCCTGTGTGCTCCAAGCTGTCCCAGGGCTGGGAATGAGGCCACCTTCCCTTCTACCTCCATTCCCAGGACAGCTGGGAACAAAGCCCACCTGGCAGGGGCCCACTCATCCTCCTGAGTGACAGGTCCCTTCTCCTGAGCTCATTGTTCTAATTAACCTAGATTTTTGGAGACATACTACAGCAGAGATCACTTTGAGGCTGAAATCCTGGCACTTCTGAAGCCACTGCAGAACTGATGTCGACACCAGCCAAGCAACAGCTTCATTGATCATACTGTACCTATTAGGTTTCACATATTAATCACATATACATAATTAAGCATATGCAAGATGCTTACCTTGTACTCCTCTGGATCAAAGTACTGGCAGTAGCTAACAGGGGGTTGCATACATACATTGCTAGTACCAGCACCGTGATGCCTGGGTTCCTACTGCTGAACCACACTAAAACCTAATACTTCTTCAGCTAACAAAAGATTACATACGAAAATGACTTGCTGACCACTTCCCACTTAAGTGAACTGAGCACGAGTGACTCACAACTCATCAGAAGGAATTACAAACTGTGCAGAAGGCAAAGTGCTTCGCAGAGAGTAGAGCGTCTAGACTATGCAGAGCAAGGCTGTAAATTATACTTTCTGCAAGCAATGAGCTTTAGCAGGGGTTGCATGATCGAATGAGTCCTCCCCACTGTCAGTTCATAACATCTCTAGCCTGAGAGATATCACCCACAATAACGGAATCATTGGTCCAGATCAGGAGCTGCAAAGTTTTACAACAGCCGAAGACCAAGCTTCCAGCCTATTTAATTACCTGCTTCCCGATTCAATCAGCTGCAAGCACATAAATAGCCAAACTATGGCAAATATTTAATATCAGCTAGAATTAAATTAAGATAAGGCACTGGCAAAATAAATGATAAGTGTTTTAACTGAAAATAACCGTTTTCTGTGGATTCCAGACAATCCGTTGAGCACAACACTCGTGTTCTGTTCCCTGTGCTGCTAAGAAGCAACAAAGGAACAGACAGAAAGCAAGAAGAGTACCATCTGCTTTCCTCTCCTGGCTGCAGAGCTACAAACCCAACATCTCTGAGGGTTTCCTGGGTCCAGCAGAGCAGCACCTGACCACACAATCCCAGCTTCTCCAACCAGTCCCACCACCAGTGGAGTCTCAGCCAGCCCCAGTACGACACATTAGCAGTTTGAAGAGAGAACTTCCACAAAAACAGGATGAGAGCAACAACTCAACCCAGCAGAGTGAAGAAATACACAATAATTTAGAAGGATGCGTTAGCTTTACTATGTTCCTAACCCTTGCAGCACCTGTATGCATGCCAAAATGGCAGAAATGCTATACTTTAAGATGTACTGTCACAGGTTCAACAGTTTGATCCTGCACATCTGTTCTGCATTAAGCACAGTGCTTAAATCAGTCACCATTCAGCAGAGCACAAGCTTAAGTTCTTTGCTGAGTTTTGCTAGCACACCTGACATCACCTTCAGGCTCTCACAAGGACCCAAACCACTTCTACCCATACAAGCTCCAGTGGTCTGCAGCAAAGCTGCTATTTCCATCCTGGTTACACTTGCATCACCTGCAACAAAACCAATCACCCTCTTTTCCATCACTGAGATAATTGTGGAGAAGTAAAGGAAGCTACAAAGTGGACTCAGCAGCATCAGGTAGCTCAGAGGGGTGCAGCAATCTGCTATTTGCAGTGCTATTGGATATACAGCAACACACAAAGTTCTCATTACAAAGACTAAACCCAGCAGAACATCCCTGACAAAACCCTGTGCCCAAGGGGGAACAAGTCCCACACGTGTCCCCCTGGGGTCTCCTGCAGGCTGGCAAAGGAGGGGTGGGGTTTTGGCAGAGTGACCTCAGAAGAAAGCAGCCATCACACGGAGCCCATAAGGAGCCCTGGTAGTGCTCTGATTGACTTCAGCAGGAGTCAGGCTGAGGAACACAGACAAAAATTTACTCCCAGGAACCTCTGTGGCAACTGAATACGGGAACACACAGGAAAAGAAAACCCAGAGTGAAATCACCTCTAAAAGGTTGAATTTAGTTTGACATGCGTTGTCAAGTTAAATTTAGCTTTCCAAATTCCATTTAAGGACCAAGTTTGTGGGGAGACGCTAAGCCCCTGCGAGACACCTACTTGAGCTGTGTGTATAAAGAAGCCAGGCATATTTCCCATATATCACACAGAACAGATTATTTTCTCCCCAGGTCCTACACACCTTCCCCATTCCTTTGAGTCCTGCTGCCAGGTCATCAATTTTCCCGTTTCTCTGTTCCACCTGCACGTCCCTCCCCTGTCTCTCACGCCCTCCTGCCTCTGCACAGCACTGACCTCACAGCCACGTCTCGCCCTCCTTCCCAGCCTCTCATCCCCACAACAACAGATGCTGCTTTTGGAAAAACTCCTTTCTGTCCTCAGTTCACTTTCACGTGAGGAACAGCTGCTGAGTTTGCCTGGATTCCTCCAAGACAAGGAATTACATAAATTCCATTACATTCTGCTACCATGAAGAACTTAGGCAGGAAACAAAAGTCAAGATGACTTTGAAAATCTATAACTTGCTGAAAAAAAGGAGTTGTGAGCAAAAAATACATATCAAAAACTCTCTAAACCTTGTCAGATCTTCAGCCACGCACTTCACTCTCACAAAGCAGATCATCAACCTTCCAGCAGCACCAGATTGTCCTATACTGCCTTTACGTGCAGAACGGATACACTTCCCTACCTCCGTATGTTGCAATGACTAATAATAGTCCTCTGGTGTAGCAGAGCTGAATGAATGTCATTCCCATCGATACATCCAGGAGTCTCCCTAGGTATAAAGGTCATTTGCGAAGGCAGGATGCTACCAAGACTACAAAGGCCATCTACGAAACTCAGCTCAAACCAGGAGAAAACAACAGCCGACCATCCCCGAGAGCTGCGTCCCACCACAAAGGAGGGTGGGCTGCATTTGCTGGGATGCGTCAGTATCCCCGTGCTGCAGAAACTCCGTGTCTGTGCTGGTGAGCACAGCCAGCCCCGTGCCAGCCCCAGCGCCCAGGTGAGGGGCTCCTGGCACAGCTCGGTGCCACCGTGATGCACGCAGGGAAGACATCACAACAGTGTCAGCCGCTCTGTGGCAAAGCTCTGCTGCCATGCTTTGCCAAGGAACTGGGGGAGCTCACACTGGGAGAAGTTGGAAGGAGGCTCTGCAACTCCTTAAGTCACTCCCAAAGAAAGGAACTTTGCAGTAAGCGTAAACTTGCAGACTCCTTTCGCAGGAGGACAAGGCGCGTGCTGCAAACGCTATTTCTCTCCTTTCAACAACCTCCAGCCGGCCAAAATCCCGGACATCCCCAATTCCCACATTGCATAACCAGGAGCGGTGCCTGGGCGGCAGCGGGGCCGCGCACCGGGACGGGGCCGGCGCCCACACGGGGCCAAGGTGCCCCGCGCCGGGACTGCCCTTGGGGCGCCCGGGCGGCGTCAGGGCCGGGAGCGGGAGCGGGCAGGGGGCGGCCTTATAGTTGCCTTCCAAAGTGGATTATCATACTCCCTAAATGCCCTAGTATTTCAC